>JBBIGA010047041.1:0-13083 GCA_037576975.1 Alestes dentex
TTGCACTTGTGTTCTGTTTCTGTTCTGTTGTGTTCTGTTCTGCTCTTGTGTTGCACCATGGTCCTGGAGGAATGTTGCTTCGTTTTTACCATGTACTGTGTATATGGTAGAAATGACAATAAAAACTACTTGACTTGACTTGACTTGACTAAAGAGCCAATCAAGGTGTAATATCATGGTAAAAGTTACCTAAGAGCTCAACTCTCTTGGGCAAAAAATTTACTCTTTACTTTTCTCGCTCTAAAATTATACCTTTTGGTGATCAGTTTATTTCATGTCACAGTACAAGAAATTTTGACCAGGGGTGCCCGAAGAATTCCAAGCCACCCCATATGCAGCATTGTGCAAAGGCGCTCAATATCTATTTAACTGGGAACCCAGCCACTGGAGGTGCACAAGCCAGTGTATTACTTAGTGCCGGTACCAAGCACGGGTAAATGGGGAGGGTTACGTCATGTGGACAACCAGAAAATTTCCCAAACCAGATCAGTCGAGGCCCAGGTTGGCAACAACCACCACTGGCACTGTTAGCCAACAGGGTGCTAGTGGAAATTGGGCTACTGTTGGACAAAGAAGAAGAAGGGGCTAAGGTGTGTCCGGAGGTATGACTGGTAGAGGGACAGGTAGCTGATATGATGGAGAGAAGGAAGGTTGATATATTGCGCAGGAGTGCAGGAGACCAGATTGAAGGGAAATCAGGCCAGTTATAGTGGAGGAGGTTTCAAATTGTTCTATCATGGTCTGAATGGGAGGAGAAATAGGGTAGGCGTTGTTGTAAAAGAATAGTATGTTAGGAGTGTCCTGGAAGGGAAAAGAGTGTCACACAGAGTGATAAGTGTGAAGTTAGAAACTGAAGGTGTGATGCTAAATGTTGTCAGTGCCCCACAGGTTGGGTGTGAGATGGATTACAAAGAAAGATTCCGGAGTGTTGGATGAAGTGGTGCAGAGTATACCCAAGAGAGAGAGAGTTGTGATTGGAGCAGACTTAATAGACATGTTGGTAAAGGGAACAGGGGTAATAAGGAGGTAATGTGTATATATGGTGTCAAGGAGAGGAATGCAGAAGGTCAGATGGTAGTGGATTCTGCAAAGAGGATGAAAATGGCTGAGGTGAACATGTAATTTAAGAAGAGGGAGGTGCACAGGGTGACGTATAAGAGTGGAGGATGCGCCACGTAGGTAGATTATATCCTATGTATGAGGGTGAGTCTGAAGGAGATTTGAAACTGCAACATTGTGACTGGAGAGACTGTAACTAGGTAACTAGAGAAGCGCCCTAAGTCATTCATCATCATGAGGAATATTAGAGAATACACTAATAAAATGGACAAATTAGGCAAAGATTCTACAAATAGCCACATGCTTAAAAATGCCCATATCCAAGTTGAAAAAAACAGAGCTGTGGTGCATCTGCTTGTTGCCACCCTGCACAATGAGGAGAGGGATAGTTGGAGGGCTAAACATTTCTTCAAAGATAGCTGTTGTACAATTTCAGGTAGTGTTTTGGAATTACCAAAAAATGTAGCCAGTACTGTCATGTCAACAAGTTATGCATGCCAGAAATGTGCTTTTTATTTAATCTATCCACAAACATAAGTACCTGGGGTTCACTAGATGCTACTGAAACTTATACTGGCACCAGGTTCTATGGTCAGATGTGCCAACAAAAGTTTGAGGTTTTTGTACTACTTTAAGACAAATGCCTCTAGAGTTGACTTTGTCTTCCTGTTGGAATGTTGTAAGAGCGAGTTAAAAGGCCACTCTTTTTTATTGAAGTATGTTTTTTCTCATGAGTAAAAGCAAGTCAGATGTGGGCCAGCCTGCACACTCATTCAGTGAGGTCTGAATTTGCATCATGAAATATAATGCTGAACAGAATGCTTTCCCATCATATCAAGACATCTGTTTCAATAAGGCTGGCCCTATTTCTTCACTTGTGAGTAACGTTTTAATTTAGTGGACAAAGTTGTTCACTCAGATAAGGGGTGGAAAATTTTTAAACCTCTGCCCATTCCTTGAGGATTGATCTTGCCAAAGAGAGTGACTTACTCGCCAGATGAATGTTTGCAATTATCCGCACCCTTCCTGCCCTGTCTCGCTCACCCTCCCTGCGTCAGAGGGTTTGGAGTTTTCTTCCACTGCACATCTGCAACTGATTTTAAAAAGGAAGCTGAGCTATGTTGACTAAGCAGCCAACTGCATGAACCTCATACGCCCACTGTCCGACCTGCTGCCTGTGATCTCCTCCTCATTGTCGTCCCCCCAGCATTACATTCAGCATTTTTGGGAGCATCGTAGCAACAGTCATCAACATCAACCCCCAAATAATAAAAACAAAATGGGGTAGCAAATTGTTTTGGAGTGATGATGTAGAAGAATCACTTTTGGTTCCCCGAAAAAGCTTATCATTCATGGAGAACATGAATACCGAAACATTGTGGAATACAATGCAGTACAATGCAAACATTTGCTAGCCCTCCCAAAGGATTCCAGTAGCTCAGTCGGAGCTCAGTTTCTGATGTTGCATGTGATGACTTTTGGCCTTTCTGCATTAAACATGTACATCTGAGGCTTGTAGTTGCATACCATGTTTTATCCAAAGCTTGTAACAGACATTTTAACATATGTATTACATTATATATAATATACTTACATATCTTTTAGAATACACAATATAATAAATCTTTTAGGACGTAGCGGAATGACTCAAGAAAGAGTCTTGCCACCGAGCTGCCACCATCTGACAGAAACCCAGTAGTTAGCCTACTGATTGTATTCCCAGGCAATGATGTATCTAAAACTTCCAGATAACCTATAGTTATGTTTTCCCTCACCAGTTCATAAATCAAAATGTGACTGATGTAGGGGCCAGCCTGAGGCTGCACTGATGGCTGTTCCCTCACCTTGCCACTAGAGGGAGGCCCAGAGCTGGCACCTCCACTCTTTTCGACTGGAGAAGACCCAGGGTGCCTTCCCCCTCATGAGCGTTCTGACCAGTGGCACCTGGGGGAGGCTTAGGGAACCTCCTCCCATGTAATCATTCTGATTGGTGGTACTTGCAGTCTATCTTTCATAACCAGGGGTCGCAAATATGCAGAATGCTGTCTTTTTGGGTATGTTAGGGTAAGATTGATCTAGCTGTGGTCAGTGGACTTCTCATGTCCTGATTCCCCCCTTGACCCACAGACCTGGGTAATTCTGAACTATTCCTCGCTCTCCCAAAAGGTTTGTGTGCTCTTTGAGCTTCCTAGCTCTTCTGCTCCTTCAGGAGTTCAATTGTTTCGCCGCCCATTCTCTGGATGTATTGCCTCCCATTTTCTTCCTGTTTATTTAATTCATACTGTTCCCCCTTTGTCTGTTCTTCCGGAACACCCTCTTTCTGAACGTTTGTTCCAGAGCTATGCTCTCCTTAGGATCCAGGTGTACTCAGGTGTTTCCAGGCGTCACCCATCTGTAGCACTCCCTTTGGCCACACCCTTTTTCACAAAGGTGCCCAGCACATTGTCAGTTAGGCACGCACGTCTGTTCTTCCTTTTTCCTTTTCCCTTTGTCTGCTCATTCCTGACCTGCCAGTCTTTTTCTTACAGGCACTTTTAACCTTTCCATTTCTCTTTCTGCCTGTTTTCGGGCTGATCCCTCACAGGTATTTCTTAACACTCTTGCCCTGTTCCCCAGTAGAGCAGGTTTGAGCCCTGCTCACAGTAAAAATTTTTCCACCTGCTCCTCGCAGAGAGCTCTATCCCCTTCACAGCAAGTGTTTTTACTTATATGACTGGCAGCATTCTTGATGTTCATTCGCGTCTCCGCACTTAGGTCCTAATACATTGATTGGAACCATTTTTAAAACATCACATCGTTACAATTGATTCCTGACACTTCCTAATTATATAAGTGGTTAATCTGGCCGTCGTCACCACTGTGACTCTTGACTCTGTAAGTCTGATTAGAGTAGATAATTTCACAGCAAACCACTCTGAATTACTTTAGTTACATCTTAACCATTTAATTATAAAGAATTGGAAAAATAAGTTTAAAGAACACATTTAAAGAACCACAATATAACTGTCCCTCAAAGCCAACCTTTATTTTTAAATAATTCAGATTCACTTCATGGTACTTGCACTATGATGAGCTGCTGTAATGCTTACATACATCTTTCCCAGTGCAATTGCTAGGATCACATGGAAACAAGGTTTCCTTCACTGGTTGTTGGCAACACAGTAAAATTCTTGTTCTACATTTGTCAGAGTCCACTGATTACAGCTGAAATTGCACTGAATTAGGTAGACTGTGGAGAGGCGTTTCTGCCTTTTTTGTTATACCTTTCAAACTTGTATATACTGCTAACTCATTAAACACTGGGGCTGTTCAAAATTTGGCTAACATTACGAGAAGCTAGAAACTATAGAGAGCACATGCAGATGCTGGAAACTAGAGAGAGCACATACATGCAAGGACAAGAGAGCATGGAGAGGAGAGAGTGCACAAAATCTCCATCTCATTAGAAAATGAACCTGAGCCCGAACCTAGCTCATCCTGAATCCAACCCCAGCTTGACCAGAGCCTATCCTAAGCCCAACCTCAGCCCAATCCAAGCTTTACCTCGGCCAGTCTGACCCTAAGGCAACCTGAGCCTGACCCAGTCTCAGGACAACCCCAGGTCAACCCCAGTCTGATACTGTACCCAATTTAGATGACCCTGAGAACTCTAAATCAGGATATCAATGACAACTCTTTTCCTCTTGTCATATAATGATACATTCATGTGTAAAAACCAAAGGTCTGTTTCTTCACTCACGTCATACCTCATTGCCAGGATTGCTAGGAGACAAAGAAACAAACTACGAAGCCAGTCTTACACTGAAGGGGTGGGATCATGCACTGAGTCATGTCTGACTAAAATTAGCATCACGAGAGGAGCTTTAAATTGCTGAACTGTCCAGCAGGCCTTTACACAACACAGGCTGCTAGGGTAAGGCTGTCTTATGCTGTTTTTTCCTAAGTTTACAGACATGACTCTTACAGGCCCACCAATAAAAAAGGAATCTAAAACTAGCATATTATTTAAAGGCAACATTATATGTTAAATCATAACATTATCACATTATAACAATGATTACATTATAAATAAAGTACACTGGGGTACCCTCTTTAGGAACCATAACTTGCCGACTTTGTTCATGATGGAACTAGATATCCGAAGTGTCCAAAACTTCTCTCACATAATGTTATTATATCACATGATTATAATCCTCTGCCTGATGCCTTTTTCCCCAATAGTTCTGAAATAGGGTTTTGGCCTAAAACATATCATAGATTAAAAAACATAGATTAAGCACGATTAATTGCATGATTTTCTGTTCTCAATCACGATTAATCACACTGTTATACACAAACTTCAATAAACAATTTTAATTGTTGTCCAGCATTAATAAATAGCTAATAAAAGCTAGAAAATGTGTCCAAAAGTGTCCAGAGACCTTTTATAATGAGACATTGAGACACTTTAAGGTGCCCCCTTTGCTGACACACACAGGTGTTTGGTTGCGTGTACACTGCAACGATTTCCATTGCCTTGGCTAACAAAATGTGATTCTCACCATGTCCAATGTCAAGCAGTGCTGGTGAGCAGCTGAACTGTGTTCTCTGGAGTGATGGAATATGGAGTTGGAGTAGTTTTTGTGATCCAGAACCATATCTTACTAACAGAATGCAATCAAAGCCTCACACCAGTGTCCCAACATCTAGATTATAAAGAAGCTGTTATTGCACAGATGTTGGGACGAGGGATTGACTGACTAGACCCCACTACATCACTGCTCCCAACCTCCCAACTCAGTTCCACACAGGATCATGGAATGACTGCCCATGTGGTGTACATCATGCAAGACAAGCCAAATGATTGCAGGAGCATTTTATTATGTTCTAGCAGATAATACATATCTCTTCCTGTGGGTGTTGCAGTCAGGGTCTTTTCTCTTGGTTTTAATCTTCCAGTAGAGTATCCTAAGAAGAAACAGAGACAGATGTATGTGAAGGTACCTTTCCATACATCACACATTCATTAAACACTCTCTAAACTCTTCAGACAGCCATCTGGCTCCCATCGCTCCATTTGTCATTACTGTTTTGTTGTTACCGTGCCATATCTTAGTTGTCATATACTGTGAGGACTGGACAGCAAATTACATGTTTTGAAACTTAAACAGTGTTTATGAACTAAAAGGAGAGGAAAACTGAGTTTACCATGTTATGGGCCTTTTAAAGTAATTTCTGTAGGAAAAGTAACAGACAAGGAACTGACTCTCAGATGTATTGGATGATCTCTGTCCTTTATGCTTACCCCACAATAAGGAAGAACAGCAGGAGCAGAGAAGTTAGACAGACCGTCAGGAGGTCTGGACTGGGCAGCCGCAGCAGAGCAAAAGGGGGCTGAAGAAGCTTTAGTGGGAACTGACCACCGGGCTGAAGGGCCAGGTCAAACACCTCTTGCAGCTTTACGTGGCCCACAACTACACGAGGAGTAACTGGGGGGGGTGGGGGTAAGAGTAGAGTGAACAGAGGGCCGCCATACTGAATCCATCAGTAAGTGGAGTTTGAGGGGCCCCTACTGGCCAGAGCGTAAACTTCATTATTGTGTTAAAACGAACAAATAAAACATGAGAAGATTGGGAAATCACATATTTTTTTCTAACGGTTTCTCTCTATGATGGGTGGGGGTTGGTGGTTCGAAGTAAAACATTATATTTTTAAATAATATTTTTATTGCCCACTTGTGCAAGGCAACCAGTGAAAAGTATTATTTTATTTTGGCAAAGTTTATTTTTGTGATATCACAAAAATATTTAATTAAAAATGGATGTTTTTTCATATGGACTGTATGTACTGGTATGTTACATTTTGAAACTTTAACAATGTTTACATGCTACATTAAAGTATTTTATCTAAAAAAAAGCATGAATAAAAATTCATGATATGAGTCATTTAAGACTGAAAATGTAAATAACCACTGTTCTAAATGGCTGCCCTGATTTGTGCCTCATTTGAAAAGCAGTCCAGGCTGAGACACTCTTTACATCAGCAAGAATGGGTGGAGCTAAACTGCCATAGCGTCAATATGCAATGTGTAAATCTGTTGTTTTTGTGACATCATAAAAAGAGTAAATATAAATTTGACTGTTTTTCTCCAAAGAAGGTTGATATGGATGGGGATAGAGAGACACCTGTGAGATAATAGTAGATGCGGACCAGGGAGCGTTCCTGAGAAAAAATCTCACACTGGTATGTGCCTGAGTGCTCTGGTCGGACTGAAGGTATTGAGTAGAGCTTATCCACACCCACTGTTACCTCCTTGAAATGATCCATCAACACCGTCTTGACCTTAAAGGAAAAGCAAAAATGAAATTTACACATTTCTACTCCTGCTTATTCCTGCTGTGCTTTATCAGCCAAGAATGGACCAGATGCTACATCCTTTGTTTAGATCTTCCGGCTACAGATGGCTGTCGCATCACTGAGGACCAAACTTACAACCTCCCGATGGGGTCAATGCTTAAACAGTTGCACCAGTCAAGGCGCACTTTAGTTCACTGGGATTACATGGTTAGTATGCTCTTGGGGGATCCTTATCCACACCTTCGAAGACCTCCAGACTATGTGGATGTCCTTCGGCAAACTGAAGGGTACTTTACACCACATCTCAGTCCCGTTGTTCTCCGGCACAATGATTTCCTGCACTGTTAATAGACACACACAAACACACACATTCTTGCCTGAGCTCCTTAACACATCACCTTGCAACAAGGTCTCTCTCAAGAGAAGAATAGGGCTAGCACCGTCTGCCTGCTTCGCTCGTAATTATAATATTTAAGCAGAGCCTCTGGGGAGAGCGGTAAAAGGGATGATGCACCGAACAGTAATTGTAACTGTGCTGGCTGGAAATGAATACCACAGTGTGTGGGAGGGGGGCGGGCGAGGAGGGGGGCTCTGCCACCTTAAATCAAGAAGCCTAGGACTTCGAGGCTACCCATGGGGGCTTTTGCATAAAAAAAGATATTATGCATGAAAACATGCCAAAGCCCCGGGATTGGTTTAACAAACTCTGACTGGCTCTTAAGAACGTTTGCAGGGATTTAGGAGCTACAAATGAGTGTTTGTGCCAGACGCGTATACTGTTACATAACGGTGGTTCCAGTGCTGTCAGCCTGCATTAGGACGCCTCCGTCAAGTCGCGGGGGACGGCATGCCAGCGTGGTGTATCAGAGAATAAGGCCAATTGCGTGCTGTCGCAACTCTGATATGGAAGCTTCAACTTTAAAGAGCGAGTTCACCATATTTTCAAAATTATAAAAGAAGATACAGATGTAAACATTCAGCATTTGAAATGTACAAAATTAAGAAATTAAGGGGCTGGCTTTGCATTGTAGGCATTAATGACCTCTGAATGACAGGGTTTTGCAAAATAAATACTGTGGTGGAATTTAACTTAGATTCATGTATTAAGATTTTATTGTGATTCTAGATTGGATATTGGAATTTCGATATTTATTGCAATTTTTGGATGGTTTCCATTGGTCTGTTCATCACATATGCAGACAATGGAAAAGGTAGATGTCGTAATAAATGGTTAAAATATAAAATTACAACAATGTAAAGGATGAGCTATGAAAGCACTGATACAGGACTGCCTAAAGGAAGAGCTGAGGAATAAAGGACACTACAAACTCACAAGGGCAATCCAGTGGGAATTCACAGGTGTCGTACTGGCAGGAAATGCAGTTGTAGATGGCACCCAGAGCCTGAAAACCTGCCCAGTACAGAGGAAAACGGGGAAATTAATTTTAGGTTCTTGTGGGTTCTTGTGTCATTGGAGAAAACAAAAACATCTCACACCAACGATTTCACACTGGTTCTGTGAGCTACACGGAAGTCATTATTTCAGGATAGTAAGTCATTGTTTTGAGATACTAAGTCAAAATCTTAAGAAAATCATAAAAAGTCCTTATTTTTTAATATTAACTGATAAATGCGTACATGAGGTAAAACATGAGTACTACTACCACCACTACTACTACTACTACTACTACTACATGTATTAATAATAATAACAATAATAAAAATAATAAGCATGGCAACAAGATAGTCAAGCTGGCCTACAATCTTGTTCACATACACTAGTTTTGGCTACATATAAACTGTCTCATTCCCATACCTTAATAAATCATGCCCATCATGCCCTACCCTTATCGCAAGTTCCCACTTTATCAAATCATGGCCATGTCTCGCTCCTACACCTTAATACATTGTGGCCAGAACTAAATTATCTCATTCTTCTTCTACTTTTGGCATTCTACTTCTACTTTTTGAAGGCAGATCAACACCAGCTGCCTGCATGTCCTCCCTCACCACATCCATAATCCTCCTACTAGACCTTCCTCTTCTCCTCTTCCCTGCAGCTCCCTCAGCATCCTTCTCCTAACACACTCAGAGTTTCTCCTCAGCATCCTCCTCCCAACACACTCAGAGTCTCTCCTCAGCCTCCTTCTCCCAACACACTCAGACGCTCTCCTCAGCATCCTCCTCCCAACACACTCAGACTCTCTCTTCAGCATCCTTCTCCCAACACACTCAGAGTGTCTCCTCAGCACACGTCCAAACCAACGCAATCTCACCTCTCTGACTTTTCCTCCAAAGGTCCAACTCAAGCTGTCCCTCTAATAAACTCATTCCTAATCCTGTCTGTCCTAATTTCTGCCAGTGCAAATCTTAGTATTTTGAACTTTGCCACCTCAAGCTCTGCCTCCAGTCTTTTCGTCAGTGTCATCTCCAAACCAAAAAACCATTCAACATAGCTGATCTCACTACCGTGTAATGTCTGACACACTTCTCTGCCACTCCTGACTTCCTACTGCAACACCACAACTCGACTACATCTGACCTTCTGCATTCCTCTCCTTGACACCAAATCTACCCATCACCTCCTCATTACCCCTATTCTCTTCATCAACATGTCCATTAAAGTCTGCTCCAATTCTCTCTCCCTTGGGTACACTCTCCACTGCTTCATCCAGCACACTCCAGAATCCTTCTTTCTCATCCATCTCACACCCAACCAGTGGGGCACTAACAACATTCAGCATCACACCTTCAATTCCTAAGTTCACACTCATCACTCTATCTGACAATCTGTTCACTTCCAGAACACTCCTAACATACTCTTCCTTCACAACAACACCTACCCCATTTCCCCATTTCCCTAACCCACGCTGACAGAACAATTTGAAATCTTCTCCAATACACCTGCCCTTAGTTCCCTTCCATCTGGTCTCCTGCACTCACAATATATCAGCCTTCCTTCTCTCCATTATATCAGATACCTGTCCCCCTACCTGTCATAATGCCAACATTCAAAGTCCCCACCCTCACTTCTAGTCTCCTACTCTTACTCCTCTCCAGACACGCCTTCCTTTCCTCTTCATCTTTGACAAACAGTAGCCCAGTTTCCCCTAGCACCCTGTTGGCTAACAGTACTGGTGGCAGTTGTTGTTAAATTTCTGGTCTAAATTTTCTGGTCATCTGCATATTTGACTTGGCAAAGTTTTACACCGGATGGTTGTTCTGATGTAACCCTCCCCATTTACCCATGCTTGGGACCGGCACTATGAAATACATTGGCTTCTCATTCCAACACTTTAATATATCATGCAAATGACTTAACTATCTTGTTAATTATCTTGGAAGTCATGCCGATTACTTCCCTATCTTTTAATGATCTCACTGGCACCCTTTACTAAGTCATGGCCATGACTTTACTATCTTGTTAAATATCTGTTTCACACACCTTAATTAGTCATGCCCATAATTAATCTTGTTAATTATCTTGCATCCCCACACTTTAATAAGTCATAACCATGATTAAGTTATTTCATTCCCATTCCTTAATAACTTGTGGTCATGACTAAATGATCAGAATCAGAATCAGAAAACTTCATTGGTCACGGAGCAAATTGCTTAATTTTTATAATTCCAATACTACCTTGTTAATTATCTTGTTAATTATTTCATTTCCCTGACTAAGTCATGGTCATGACATAATTATCTCATACCTGCAGAATGTTATTATATTATTATATTGTTCCTTCATTTTATTTAGTCATAGTCATGACTTGACAATAAAAACTCAACTATCTCGTTTCCACACCTTTTTTCGTTGGTGCCATGACTTAACTATAAAAACTAAATTATCTTATTCTCACTCCTAACTAACTCATGGCCATGGCTTCACTATAACAACAATACTGTTATTCCCATGTCTTACTATCTTGTTTGCATGCTTTATTAAATCATGGCCGTGTATTAGCATCCCATTCTTAAGCCTTAGTAAGTTATTTTTGTTAAGAAAAGAAATCTCCAGCAGGGGCTCAGTACAGACAAGCTGAAAGAAGGTGGTGTTAGCCAGAGTTCATGAGGAGATGTTATGTCAGAGTCACTTACCGCAGGGGGGAAAACATCCAGACGCTGTGAAAAATGGGATGAGAAGAAAAAAAGGATGAGAAGGCAGGGATTAAAGAAAGCGTCACGAACACAGAGTTTTCAGTTAAGACTGAAAGGATGGTGCTCATCTGAAAGAGCCTAAGCTACCAAAAGGGTTGCCATAGGGGCGTATGAAGCCTGACAAATATGAAAGCTGTGCAATAAAGCGGGTAAGATGGATGTGTGAAGTAAAAGAAGCGCAAGAGCTTTACAGACAAGCAGTATCGATGAATGCCATGGTTTTAGACCTGCATTTTCCACTTTGGATGGAAATAAATGGGGAAGGGAATAACACCCACCTCTAGGCAGACCGTGGGCCATTATGATGAACTTGTCTGCCGCTGCCTGTAACACAGCTTCATACACTGTGTCTAAAAGAGACAAGGAGAAAGGCACATTTATCTCAATTGCAGTCAAGACCTACGTTTATTGCCTCTATTTCCCTCTGACCTGTCGCCCACATTCACCATTCACAAATAGATGTCGAGTAAGGGGAGGGGGTTTGAAGGGGCGGGGGTGGTTGTACTTTAAAATATGTGCTTGAGAAAGTAAAGCATCAGCACATGAAATCAGTAGGCCTGCCTGCTGGCTTATTAAAGGGGAATTCCACCAAATTTCTAAATTCCTCCACAATTCAATCAAACTATGGTAAAACAATGTCTCAGGTATCTCAGACTGTGTATTCAGGACCATTTCATTTAATATATATCTGTTAT
This sequence comes from Alestes dentex, assembly GCA_037576975.1. Classification (NCBI taxonomy): domain Eukaryota; kingdom Metazoa; phylum Chordata; class Actinopteri; order Characiformes; family Alestidae; genus Alestes; species Alestes dentex. The sequence continues at coordinate 12,249 of JBBIGA010047041.1, forward strand.
AGAGCTTTACAGGCGTTCAATTCTTTGGTCGTCTGGTTCCATTCACCACCACTGTGAACGATATGGAGCTTTTCACATTAAATCACAGTGAATGGCTTTGTGTACACCGCAACATTTATTATAGACTGGGACAGCTACTTTTTGCCTTTAAAAATATGAAGGTTATAGATAGTGGTCATTTTTGTCATGTACACGCTTGGTTGATGGAGGACGAGAGTGGACACATGTGCAAACATGGACCTTACTAATGAAAATAACACAAAATGGAAAAACTAATCTAACAAACAGGAACATGAGTAACAACTATCCAAATGTATTGACCGGAACAACAGCATTAGTGTTAGGGTTGACCAACAAAACACAAGTGCAAACACAGAGGTATATATACAGATCACACGGAAGTGGAGGCCCCTGGGGTCGGAAGACAGACAGCAGGTGGGACCACTAACAGAGGGACAAGACTAAGTTGGAGCATGGAAATCAAACAAAACAAATATGTAGAAGGAAAACATGATCAGACAAGAGGGAAACCAGGAAACAGCCTGGCAACTCTACAGATTCCACATATAACAATAAATAAATTAATCAAACTCAAATAAGCAATTACAGAACAATTCATATTTAAAATGTATCACTATAATTGTAAGTACGATTTATGACTATATATCTATCTATCTATCTATCTATCTATCTATCTGTCTATCTATCTATCTATCTATCTATCTATATATATATATATATATATATATATCTTTTAGACCTTTTAGATGGATTTAGTTCTATCATTATTCTTCCCTCAGCAATTTTTTATTGTTGTGACCATTACAGCACAGCA
>JBBIGA010047052.1:0-13082 GCA_037576975.1 Alestes dentex
TGCGCTGGCTCCTCCCCCAAAGACAACTGCGTTTAAGACTTCAGACAATGCGCGATCGAACCTGAAAATCGGGCCCAATGAGTTAATGCCCCCCCAATAGATTTTTTAACACACACTTTTATTTTTATTACAATTACATAACATGGAAATGTGATCTAGTTCGTATTTATTTTTTTACGTTTTATTTAGTATGTTTAGTAGTATGTTAAACACTCACAGCTCATCTAAATGGCTTTTTAAATATTTTCATAGGTGCTTAAGACTTTTGTGCAGTACTGTTTGTACCTCAACATTCTCAGTGAAGACCATTTGAAAATGAATATTTTGCTTGTCACTGGATCAGAAATTAGCTGATCCATTCTCCTAGGTAAGTCAATCTATGCTTTCTGTTGGTAGGTGCCTTAAACTCAGTAACACCAGCTACACACAAGGCCAGGTACTGATCACACAGAGAGATTGCCTGAAATTCATTGTTCCATGAGAAACAATTTGTAGTCTGCTGAGACTTCATTTATGCCCAGTGTAGTTTTTCTCCTAGCAGAATGACATTAAAATGATCGTCAAACATGGAATTTTTGGAAAAAGTAAACGGACATTACCATGCCCTAGTGTGTGGTTTTTTTTTTTGTATGTGTTTTTTTTTGTTTTGTTTTGTTTTGTGTTTTGATGACAGTGACAAAGATCATCAAGTCCAGGCCATAGTATTGGGTGCTGGAAATGAGGTGGTGGGGTGTGGGGGTAGTGGGATTGTATGGAACTTGGACAATTAATGTAGTTTATGGGCCCAGGAGATAATTGAACGTTCAGCTAAGTTCATGTCTGGGCTGAGATGAAGATGATGATGATGATGATGATGATGATGATTTGGTTGCCATGCAAAAACAGCTAAACTCCAGGGACTGCTTTCATTCTTGTAATAGATGAAGTCACTTTACTAAGGCCACCAATTATCTGTAAACAGATAATTAATCTTGTTAAGCCTGATGTAAAGTTGTTTTTAATTAAAACTCTTATTATGTACTCCACATAAACTTTGGGTTAATTGGGTGCTCTTTAACAAACCTAATGGTTTCCTTGTTTGCACACACCGACTTAATAATCCCAAGTTGCCATTTAGCAGTTTTTCCAGCCGCTTATATTTGTGAAGTTCATGAAGTTCATGACCAGTTCAAGACCTCAAATGAAAGGCTGAAGCAAGTCAAGCTCGTGTAAGTCATATTACGAACAGTATTTTATATTAATTACATGTAATGTTCAACCCTGTCACCCGTTGAGTGTTTCAGATTTTCAGAAAATTTGTTTTCTTTCTGTTTTGTTTAGAACTGCTCTCATTATTTGTTTTTTTTCCCCCCTAACTGTTTTAGGAATAAACTTACCATAAAATGATTTTGCATAGTTTGCTTTGTAGTGTATTTTGGGAAATGTTGTGATGTTTTTTTATATATATTTAGTGATTGTGATCTATTGCATTTAGAGAATAAGGAAGCAATATAAACTTTTGCAACTTTCTGCCCCAAAACACCAAATTCAACTCATAAAGTGCTTGCTGAAGAGTTATTTCAGGTGTATTGGGGGGTTGTTGTAACTGGTAGGTGATCCATGGTACTGGAATTTATCACATTGTTTATGACAGAATAAATGGTCCCTTGTCAGAGTAATGGCCAAATCTGGTTATAAAAAAAAAACGCCCATGGCTTTTTCAAAATTAAAAATAAATGCCTTACACATATTTGCATATGTACATAATTTTTTTTTACAGGTTTTTAATATTGCATGTAAATACATGAAAGGGAAACATGTTTACATTGTAAATATATAATGTAATGCAATTTTATTGCATTACCTTATATATGTAAATATTATATTGTATCAATATACACTTGTATATCTGTTGTATGGTTTTGTACCATTGTTTTCAGCATAAATGACACAGTTCACTGTGTAGACTGTTAGAAGTATTATTTAGAATAATGAATAGAGTATTTTAAACAATGTTACAATTTTGCATTAGAGGAACTCTGAGGGTTATAATGTGAAACCTTTTGTCTCCACAGGTGCAAAGAATCTGCTCAAATGAACTCAACCGATTTCATCAACAGGACAGATACGGGATTTTATCTAGTTGCTTTTGACTCTTTGGGCAATAAGAACTACCTGATATTGACCCTTGTAATCATCTACCTGATCACTCTGCTGTGTAATCTCATCCTGCTGATGGTGTTCCTGATGAACTCCAGTCTCCAGAACCCCAAGTTCCTGGCTGTGTGCAACCTTGCCATAGTCGACATTTCCATGAACAGTGTCATCATTCCTCAGATGGTCCCTGTGTTTGTGTTCAACCTCAATCGCATCTCTTTTGAAATGTGCTTCTTTCAGATGTTTTTCATGCACTTTTTTGGGGACATGGAATCCTTTTCACTTGCGCTCTTGGCCTATGATCGTCTGATCGCCATCTGCTTTCCTCTGCGCTACCCCTACATCAACACTAATCTCAGAATGGGCCTCATCATAGTTGGCCTTTGGCTTTTGGTGTTTCTGCTTGAGATTTTCCCAGTAACTCTAGCCAGCAATCTGTCCTATTGCAGATCAAGAGTGGTCCAGAGTTGTTGCTGTGAGCATGGCCTAGTTTATATTCTAGCATGTGGAGATACCAGTTTGAACAAGAGACTGGTAACTGCTAAAACTATGGTGGTTTTGCTGGGTCCTCTTACTTTCATTATTCTCTCGTATTCTGTTGTGCTGTTCACAGTGTTACGAATTGCATCTTCAACACAAAGATGGAAGGCCTTCCACACATGTCTCACACATCTGACCCTGGTCCTAATTTTTTACATTCCAGTAATCCTGGCTTACATACTGGGGGGCCTTCGAATAGTGCATTCATTAGACCTGTTAACGGCAATTATGACAGTGTCTGTAACTCTCCCACCCATGCTGAATCCGATTATCTACAGTTTAAAGACAGAGGAACTGCGAGACAAAGTGTTAAAATTCCTTCTGCCTCGAAAAGTGGCACCTCAGTTCCTCAAACAAGAGACTGTAGATTAGAGAGACTTTTTCAGAAAAGTTTACTAGATTTATATCATGTAAGACTGTTGATAGTTGATGGAGACTTAAGTACTGCATTATGAGTCTACTGAGCCATTTTGTACAAATGTTGCAAAAGAAAATGTGTTTGAATTATTGAATTTTGTTCAAGGATGGATACACTAAACTACTGTTTATTTATGGAAAATACTAAGCCTCACAACTGAAAAAACAAAGCCAAATTTGATTAATAATAGTTTTTTCAAAGAATGTTAAGAATGTATTGTAATGAATTAAGAATGTACTATTTTGTTCAATAAAGTATATTAGAGTTTAGCTCTTGGCTTTGGCATGGCATAACATTAGTGTGGGACCACAGTATCTATACAGTACATAAAGTGTGTGTGTGTGTGTGTGTGTGTGTGTGTGTGTGTGTGTGTGTGTGTTCATTTCATTGAGGTCAAAAATGTTAATGTTGATCTTAAAAGATTTTCAGTTATTTGTTCCATTCATTATGAAATGAAGAAAAAAAGATGCTCCTCAGAAAAACATTTATATGCGATAAAAATAATAAATTTTTAATTTATGAATAATAGTTTAGGTAATAGGTAAAAGTTTTAGTTATATAAAGAGAGAAATAAACAATTTACAGTTGTGACTTACCAAAATTAATTGGAGTTTTCATTAATTTTAGTATGACAAAATATGTACATCTGAAACAACACTTTACCAGTAAAACATGTTGGTATTCTAAATGTCTGAGGTTTATAATACTTAATGTTATACTTCACACTGCGGTCTGTGGTATGAAAGTGAAAAGTGGTAAAAACAAATACAGTGACACCAAACACAATAGAATAAGCTTTTGTAGCTTTTTAATGAAATGTTAATGAATTATTTTAACTAATTAACATGTAACTTAACAAAGAAGAAAAACTGGGACAGTGAAGATTTTAACAAAATGTGTGATAGGCATATTACCTACCAGGCACCTCATCTTCAGACACAGGGTAATGCTTATTTTTAAAATGATCTCTCTCTCTCTCTCTCTCTCTCTCTCTCTCTCTCTCTCTCTCTCATAGTGCACTTTTATTTTTTTAAACATTATGGGAAAAAGCCAAGGCTAGTGGTGTGTGTGTGTTTGGGAATGAGTATGTGAGACCACGTTTCAGAATTCCATTAAAGAGTATATTAGGACCAATTACAGTCGTCAAAGTGAGTTCCTGACAACTGTTATATGAACAAAAGTGCAAGAACAGCTGTGTTACCTTTAACACTGTTACACAGCTGCAGTTAAAATATTTGTAAATCTCAACTTACACATTAATGTAATCAAATCAAATATGAAAACAAAGCTACTTGCCACTACTAGTTCCCCTCAAAGAGTCCAGAGCGTTATAGCAGCTGCAAAGGGGACCAATTCCATTTTAAAGTCTATGAATCTGAATGCAGTGTCAAGTCCCGCTTGATGTAATGGTCAGGTATGCCAATAATATAATATTGACAAAATTAATGGGACGCCTGACCCCGGCGAAAACCAGCCGAGATGCAGAGCAGCGTGCTCCGTGTACTCATGAGCCCAAAATAGCAACGAACATTCAAAATAAAATCTGTAATAAAATAATTGGCGGCCTTAAGTAAATAATGCGTTAACGCGATAACGTGCCCAGCACTACTGTGTAACGTGCCATTTATATATATATATATATGGCACGTTACAAAAGTTCCAAGAGAGCTCCTGGGCCACAAGTGGCAGATCGCTCCTCTCTCTCTATACAGTGACACCCCGCATAACGAACGCAATCCGTTCCAGCGGCGCGTTTGTTATGTGCGGAGTTCGTAACGCGAAACACAAAAAACAGTAAACACACGGACACCAGAAACACATCAAAGCAGGGAAAAAATTACACTAATGGGGAGAAACAACACACCATGATGCTTTGTCTTCATTTGAGACACATCTGGCCGGATTCAGACATTTTTTAATGTAAAACTTGATTTTTCACGTGCGATGTGCGATTTGTTGTGTGAAACGCTTCCTTCTGCGAGTCACGCGCGTGGTCGTCATGCGGAACGTTCATTCTGTGAGGCGTTCGTTAAGCGGGGTGCCACTGCATATATACATATATATTACCCATATATACGTCTATGGCGGGAACACTGAACATTCTAGAATGCTGAAACAAGGGGCGGGGCCGTGAAGTCGAGGGGGCGGAGTGACAGAAGCGGTGAGAAGCGAGGCTCCGGACCGGCAGGAAACCTCTCACAGACCAGCGCCGGTCCGCGGCCCATAGTTTGAGAAACGCTGCAAAACACACCTAATGATTCCCTGACGTAGGGGCTCCAAGTCCTGCTCCTGGGTTATCAACTCTATGCCATGTAAGAAAAAAAAGATAAGAAAGGTTTTGTGGTCTTCAGGAGAATGTGAAAATTAGAATTAATAAAAGGCTTTGCAAAAGGTTTACAACTCCTTGTGTGAACAATGGCCAAAAAGAACTGAGGCACATTGTTATATGTTTTCAGAATCCATAAAACATCACTTTGCATACATTTTCCTGTGTACATACTTAATTTTTACAGAGCAAAAATATCAATAGGAGGCAAATACAATATATATTATTAAATTGTATCAATATATAAAAGTATATCTTATTTGATATTGTACCATTGTTCTCAGCATATATGACACAGTTTACAGCAGGGGTGTCCAAACTTGATAGGGCCAAATTTTATAAGGTGAGGATGCCCAGGGGCCAAAAGTTACCTGAAAATACACACTATCATAAAACAATTTTCATTGTCACAATTACCTTTATTCTTCAAATGACGACGTAACCAAATATAAGCCAGTCGGACAGACTTGAACTCTAAAAACAATTCTGCCTTTCATTTATATATGGAGAGCCAGATAACATTGAAACTGAATAGAATACCTTAAATTTCCATGAGTTTGATAAATATCATTGCCTCATGAACATTTTAAACATGAGTTATAAGTAATGCAAAGTGGTCTGTTATCATTAAAGTTTAAAACAAGTGAATTTTGGCAACCATCTCTTTACAAATTAGACAAACACAATTGCCCCGATTTTCAGAGAAGCAGTATTGTAATTCACACCGCTCCTGAAAGCGGCGGGCCTCACTGTCAACTTTTCTCTTTTTCTTTCCAGGTGTCACGGCAAAAATGAGTGGTGGGTTTGCGGCACAGATGCAGAACCAGATAGTATTAGAATGGTGGAGGAATTACAAGCCACAGGCCATAGGAAATCTGACAGCGGGCCGGACTTTGTGTGCTGAGAGAGTTAATTTAGTGTTTTTCGTTCATTTTTGCTAATTGCATTAATTATCTGCATCTGCCACTGACCCAGTTGTGCGTACCGCCTCCTTACCCTGTGACGTGGTTTCCTGGGATACCGAGTGCTATAATATCTCAACCGTATCAAGTGGTTGGGCGCGTTTCCCGAGTTTCCGAATGTCTTATTTCCTAAACTGTATCGAGTGGCTGCGTGCGTTTCCAGTCGTTCCTGTGCTTTCTGTTGTTAGCTCTTTTGTGCTACGGCCAGTGGCTGTGATCCGGTGTGGAGCTTTGGACCAAGGCGCATTAAGCTACTGGCTGAAGCTGGGCTTCCTACAAGTGCTGCCATTTTGTTTTGCTAATTACTGCTAATTGATTGTTTTTTTGGGTTTTTTTTTTTTTTTGCTGTTTTGTTTTACTGCTAATTGTTTTTTTTTTTTTTTTACTGTTTTGTTTCCTCTGCCTTGCTTTACTGTTTTGTTTTGTTTAGTTTGATTTTGTTTTTTTTTGTGTTTCAGTAAGACTCTTTTCTGTTAAGTGGTTTTCTTATTTTGTGTTGTGTGAACAGTCCCTAAAGCCCTTTGGGGGAGAGTAGACGGGGTGGTGGTTCTTTTAATCACTGTGTGCGTGTGCACTTGAGGGTGAATTGGACTGTGGAGTGTACAACCCCAATCAGCCTGTTTTACTTGTTGTTGTTCCATGTCATTTGTCTATTTGTGCAGAGACTTGTTTTGTTTTAGTATATTTAATAAAAGAAATGTTCATGGGATTCGTGTCTCGGGCCTAGTGACTTTGACGCAGGGATGATAACTATCCACTATCATTTAACTCATTCTCTGGGTGAAATTCCCAGGGTGGCGTAGTCAGACTCTTATTCTCTAAAACCCCTTCCCGGGCTGCTTAAGTTATGCCACATTTGGACATGCCTGGTTTACAGGGTAGACTGTTAGGAAATGTATTATTGTGTTGAATTATCGACTGCTAGCTATATTTCACTCTATGCCATGTAAGAAAAGAAAAGAAATAAAGGCTTTGGGGTCTAAAGGAGCCCATGTGTAGTGTATTAGAAGTAACAAAAGGCTTTAAACCAAATCCTGCTGAAGGACATACCTTCAGGACAAAGGCTTGAGTGCATTGGTAACTTAACCTCTAAGGAAGAATTGGTTGATCCAGACTGCCATTTTTCCACTGGTTTCACTTGCATATTACTCTATCACTAATACACATTACTATAACAGTATTCATTGTTTTTACGGAATAATATACCTTAATATAATTTTAATAAGCAAAAAAGAGGACAATGATAATCTTACATGCTTTCTGGGAAACATGGCATGCCCCAGTGTACTCAACTGGGAGGTGTCCAGCTCAGTTTGGTGGTTTCCCTGCTCAAACACACCTTTTCATCGGATAACTGCCAGGTTTGGTGGGTGTGTTTTAAGGAGGGCGTGTTTCATCAGCCAGCAGGACTGGTCCTGGTATACTGAAGCCATGGATCATAAATGAGTCTTACTTTACTTATTCTTAACCAATTCTTCAGTTCTGTGGCTACTTATCTAGTCCTTCACTCGCTTAGTTGTACATGTCAGATGGCTTCATTTTGCTAAAACCTTCATTTGAGTCCTTACTTTGAGTCTCCATTTCAGCATTTTTAGTATGAAGTCTTTGAATTCCTTTGTGTTTAAGACATAAATTACAGGATTTAGCATGGGTGGAAGGGCATTTGATAATGAAGAGCTAATTATTCTTGCATTAGGATGGAGAGTTAAAGTTAACGTTGCAATGTTTGTACTTATTACAGGGAGGAAAAAGACTCCTACTACTAACAGATGAGAGACACAAGTCTTTAGTGCTTTGAGCCGTCCCGCCCATGTTGTAACTTTACCCAAGGCAAAAAATATGCCTAAATACGATACAGTGATGGCAATCAAAGGCACATGTATAAATAACGTAGTACAGAGTTTTGCCATTACTGAATTTACGGTGTTGTCATTACAAGCAGTTGAATAAATTGGCCCATAGTCACAATAGTAGCTTTTCACTACATTGGTGTTACAGAAAGAAAGTCGGGTTATCAGAACCACTGTTGTGCCAATCAAAGTGGTACAAAATATCCACACTCCCATTAAAACTACAGACATGAGGGAGTTGCTGACAATGGCATGGTATCTTAAGGGTGAAAAAATAGCAATAAAGCGATCGTATGCCAAGACAACAAGAGTTAAAGCCTGTACGTTGCTAAAAAATAAAACAAAAAACATATTCGCCAAGCAAGCCTCATATGAAATGTACTGAGAATCAAAAAGAAAAGTCTTCATCAAGTTTGGAATCAGTGCATTAGTTTCACCGAAGTCCGCCAAAGCCAGATTAAAGATTCCCATATATCTGGGTATGTGCAGACTTCGGTCACTCAGGATCATTATTAGGACTAATGAGTTCCCGAACACAGCAATGATATAGGTGAAAAATAAAAAAATGAAGTAATATTTGCTGAAAGGTATTCCAGAAAACCCACTGATGTAAAAGTACTCAGGGCGAACAAATGACACATTTTGAATTAAACTGGAGGAGCTCATGATGCCAGTGATTCTAATACTCTGTTCTCTTCAACCTGAAATGAAATACATATTAAAGTGAGAAGTTTATATATAAAGTTTTAATGTTTCTGTGCAGTGTAAACTTACCTTTATTAATAGTATCTCTGCTGTTGGGAGATGTTTATTTTACCTCATTAATTAAATCACATGAATATTCGAGAACATGAGGTATTTCAACAGCGATAAAGCATCTGATTCATGTAATGTGTTAAGCTGCATTACACCGAGGATCTCAAATAGCCTTATAGAGACATCATATATAGAGAGACATCAGTCCATATTTCCCATGAGAGATGTTTGCAACCCAGTGATGCATTTTTTCTGGGCTACTCACGTGGCTAGTTTCTGTTTTTTGTTTTTTTAGCAACTGAATACAAAATGTGCTAGGAATACTAAACAGTTTTGCAAATGTTTTTTTTTATTCTTTTTTATTCTTTTTTTAAAGTTAAAACAGGTATGATCATGAAAGAACAAGCAAACCTTAGTACACATTAATTGCCTGTGCACAATAGCAGCTACTTTTCAATTTGTATTTATGTGTTATATTCAAGAGGTAACCTCTTGAATATTCAAGAGATTAGAACCTGGATTTTTACCGTTACTTTTTGCAGTGTGACGGGACACAATATCTTGCCGAAAGAGACCATCATCACGAGGGAACACTGTTGCCAAGAGAGGGTGTACTTGCACTGCCACAATGCAAAAATTGTTCAGAAATTCCCCAGGTCTCGGCCTGATCAGTCATATGTGGGATATGCTGGATAAACTACTGTAGGTCAGGATCTCCTGCTAATAACCTGTTTCCATATGCTGCTGTATACCTTTACAGGTTTTGTGGAGTCAGCATACAACTTTGTCTCAATTTTTGCAGTGTGGCAGGGTATGGGGTGGTTGTGGTCAAGTGGGGAGGATACTTGCCTCTGGACCAAGAGGTCATGTGTTAGAATCCGACCACTGGGTTCCAAGTTGCCACTATAACAAAGGGGACAGCAAAGACTGACGTCAGACAAACACAGCCCAACACAACACCAACCGTTTACTCAGGAATGAAAATAACAAAAACAGTCTTAAAAACCTGTCATCCCTAATCTAAACTACCAGAGTAAGAGTAACTAGGCCACCTTAACCCTAACCAAAAATACAGAGGGTGGTGCCTGCCCCTAAGCTGTTGTCTCTATAGACAGAGAACAAACCTATGTGTGGGAATGTAGGTGTGCCCAACCTTACGAAACAAATAACCAGAGTCAAAGCTAAAAGTATAACATGACAGGCAACTTCACGACAGTGCAGGGACACCGGCTGGCAACACGCCGATTCCATCTTCCATTTAAAGGGGAATCCCTCGCCTATACAAGGTGTCATCAATTTGTCAATGGGCCAGGAGGTATGTCGTGAAAAGTAGCTAACAGGATGTATCCTCTTGTAGAAGGACATCACCTGCTCCCGTAGCACTGGCATTCACTTCAGTTTAAAAGAGACAGAAAAATTTTGCCTAAACATTCATCACGTCATGGGCATCTCTCATAAACTAAAAGTCCAGAACATATCACCCCACCCCCACACCCCCGGACCACGAGATGCGTGTATCCCCCCGGAAACATGGCTGAACCTCGGCACCTCTCAGCCCCATGCCGCAAAGCCAACCCCCCCCCCCACGGAACCACGGACTAGCTGGTAAAGAAAGTCCGCGCTAAAGTGTCCTCTTTTTCACAATCCCAAATCTTGTCACCCTATCTAAGGCATCTTGAGACTCTGGATGGTAAGGACTACAGGTTTGATGCTTAATCTTCAAAGTAGCTAAAACCGCTAGTCCTTACCACCAATCCTCACCTCATTTTACAGAAAGACCATAGAGAGCATTCTCTGAAGCTGCATCACAGCTTAGTATGGGAATTGTAATATTTCGTACAACAAGACCCTACTGAGGATAGTGAGGGCAGCTGGTACAAACATATATGTTACACACTACATCTGCAAAGCCACCGGCATTGTGAATGCCCCTACACCATCTCTCCTATTATACTGCACATTCTATGTCCTTTTGATATATATTTGCGCAATTATTTTACATTTACTGTATTTAGCAGCTGCTTTTATCTAAAGCAACCTCCATTCCATAACCACAGGGGGCAGTCTGCCTGAAACAACTTGGGGTTAAGGGTCTTGCCCAGGAGCCCAGTGGTGGTATACTGAAGGTAGAATTCGAACCTACCTTCAGTGACCTCTTGGTCTAGAGGCAAGTATCCTACCCACTAGACCACCACCATTTTTATTGCTGTTCTACCTCTGTTCTGCATTTTTGCACACAAAACTCTCTGCTGCTAGAATACAGTATGTTATAATATTGTCAATATAAATTGTCTCCTGCACTAAATGTTGTCATGTCTGGTTGTTTTGTTGCTCTTGTGTTTTGTTCTTGCATTCTTTTTTGTCCTGTCTTCTGGTGCATTGTGGTCTTCTGGTGTTCTGTTTCTGTTCTTGTGTTGTCCCAGAGGCACGTTGTTTCGTTTTACTGTGTACTGTGTGTATGTTGAAATGACAAAGTTTCTGTTTAAAGTCAATGAAAATTAGCTGAGCAGCAACCAATCACTCTGAGATTCAACACCTGAAGACACACAGAGAGGGGGATAAAACAGTTGAAAAAATACAACTCTGCATAAACTTTTACTTTTGGCCACCTAACTACTTGTAATAATAATTATAATATTTCATTTGTGCCACACTTTACCGCACTTTAGACAAATATCGAAGTGTTACAACATAAAAGCATTGTTATAAAAGTCTAAGAGAACAAAGGTGATAGGATAAAATTATCATATAAAATTGAAAACTAACGTAAAACTTGCATCATAAGAACGTATCTATAAAAAGATTAGAGAAGCCATTAAGGTTAAAAATATGTTCTGCTTTCTTTAAAATGCTCAATAGTCTGTGGTGCCTTCAGAAGCTCAGGGAGGGCATTCCATAGGAGAGGGGATCAGCATCCCATAAAGTGGCCAAAAGAGAGGAAATACATGCATTAAATGTATTTGGCACAATTAAACAGTAAATTAAATGTTGAAAACTGCAGATTTTGAAGATACATAAATATTTGATCAAATTAAAACCCCAAATGTGTATTATATAATATTCAAATCTAAAATTTTGCAAATTTCCTTCTCTTATGCTCACAAATTTCGTCATACACTTGTTTTAGTCATATTATTTTATTTCATATTCGCTTTTTATTTATGCCTTAGCCTAACTGCACAAATGCTCATTACTTTTTATTGATGAAAAAAGCCCAAGTGTTCCGAAATTTGCCATTATCCATTATTATTCCTCAGAAGTACAAATTAACATGCATAATGAAGTTTTGCATAATTAACACAAGATGGCAGCAAAACCGTCAGTATGGGAGGTGATGAACGTATGCTGCCAAATAGAAGGCAGGATGATTTCTTATTGCATCATCAGTAGTACAGGGTGGTAAAATGATTCAGTTTAATGTGCAGGTGAAGTTTTAAAAAAGGGTGTTTTGATATTCATACAAAAAATTGATTTTTGCACAGTTTAATCCCTTTATACTTAAAATTCCAGGAGATGTCACCTACTAGGGTTTCATCCTTTTCCTAGTTCCCAAAGATCAGAACCCACAGGTATCCTCGAGCTTCACTCAAAAGTTGCCAATAAAGACTTTTCAAACAATGTTGTAAGAAGAACTTTTGGTTCCCGAACACACTGTTTTTGAAAAAGACATTGTCAGAAAATAAACTTTTTAACTTTCATTTAATATAGAGGCCTCAGACCAATTTATGGGTCCTTTCTGGAACCTCTCATTTATGCAGAGGTTATTTAATCTTTACACACGTTCTTCAAACTCTCATTTCTCAATAACTGTACAAATACATTAAAGTAAATAATTTTCTGGTACAAAATTGCGACTGAAATTATTCCACAACACATCAGAACTTTAGAGCAACCTTTCTTCAGGCCCTCATGTTCCTCTGCAAGTTATGTTGTTAGAATTAGTTTAGTTTTACATTTTCTATGGTTTAGAATACTACTACTACTACTAATAATAATATTAATAATAATTAAACTATTATTGGTTTTGTGAGGAAAAAAATGTGCCATTGGTCTCCAAGATGTATACTTAATAGTCTGACCATATTAATATAGTT
>JBBIGA010047073.1:0-13080 GCA_037576975.1 Alestes dentex
ATATTTAGTAAACCGCCGACAATCGTGGGGATTACGTTCCAAGAGCACCTGCGTATACTGAAAAAATGCAAATTTGTGATGTGGTAAAAAAAAAAAGCATGCTCCCAGAACACTTTAATTTCATTTTAAACTCAGCTTAACACATTACCCTCAAAGAAAATGTAAAGGTAAACCCGTATTTGTACTGTACAGTTTACACTGAACTCCCAGGGTGCTAGAATGTAAAATATTGATGTTACCCCCTGTATAGACTGCACTGTAATTAATGCATGGGCGTTTTCTTTGGTATAAGCAGGTAAATACAGTAATACATTAATTTACAGTGATAAAAATACAGGGCTTTAAGAAAACCAAAATAAAAAACACAACACCACAAGAACCACTCAAGATCGCTGCAAGCGGAAACTGTTTTGATGCAGGAATGCTGGACTGCAGCTGCCAGAGATGCGTCACATGGCAGCAGCCATTCAGTAGCAAGGAGACATGAAGAATGTTCTCGGATTGGCTACTTTCAAACAGCATTATTTCACCATCCCAAGACGCGCTTTCTTTGTGTTTCTCTCCACAGTACCAAAAAATGTATACTTAAATTTTATTTAGAAATATAGCAGAGTTTACGTTAATATATATGTTACAAAATTAGTAAATTATATTTTTTTAATACTTTATCACTAAACTGCATGAAAAATTATATATTGCCACTAAAAAAGCAAAAAATAAATAAATATATATATATATATATGCATGTACACATTGAAGCATCTTCAGGTCAAACAGTCTGTTCACCCTCATGCCTTCCAGCAGTTTACATCTCACTGTTTGTTTTGTCTGTCTGTCTGTCTGTCTGTCTGTCTAACCCTAGTTTTGACTACAGTCATGAAAAAGTTCAGGCCAACACAAGTCTGGCACCTTTCCAGCAACAAAGAAGGACACTTGCCCCTTTCCGGGTTAACATCTGTGCTTTCTGGATGTTCTTTCATGGGACACTACTTTAAGTATTTCCTCTGAGGGTTAGGAACATCAGAAACTTTGCTCTAGAAACTGTATCTTCTTTGTTTGGTGTTTCCTGTCATTTTGGCTAAATGAAACAGTATCACAAATAAATCCAGCAAGCTCAGCGCCTTTGTGATTCCAGCTGAGAACATGACATTGAGTTTTAATTAGACTTAAAAATAGGTACTTTCAGAGGTAAAACCCTATTGGACAGAGTTTCACAAAGCACTGAAAAGCATATGTAATATTGGTCTCCCTTCACAGTTCTCCACACTATTTTTAGTTAAATCAAAAGGAGATCTGATACATGCCTGTTTTGGTATTTTGACAAGTACTTGCAAAAAAGCATCAATCAACAGGACGTTGGTTACATTCTTTCCGAGCCCACAACAATACAAGAGTGGATAGAGATAGTAAATGAAATTTAAATCATGGAAAAGAACGATAACTCTCTTTGTCTTTAGAAAATGTATTAGTCAAACTCTGGACCACGTTGATGAGATATATATATATATATATATATTAAGTCCAGATTTTGTGGAGATTTTTGAGTTTTTAAAAACTGCTGACAATTCTTCTCCAACTTTCCAAATCAAAATATTGTTTTTTAAAAGCATAATTTTAAAGGAAATGACAAAACATCCAAATAAGAGAAATGATGCAGTGTTTACAGAACTCGAATAATTCAAAGAAAACAAATCTCTTGTTCACTCTTAAACAAAATGGCAATAATGACCTTTAACGAACTTCTAGTAGTGTTTGCTTTACATTGTATAAAGGTCATGTTGTTGTTTCTCCTTTTCTTCCATCAGACTTGTTATATGTAATTATGTTTCAAAAATAAAAATACAGAATGAAAAAAAAAATAGCATCACCATTTTTGAAATCTTCGGTTTCAGATAGATAAGAAGATCAGCTGGAAATGTAACTGATTGTTCTGTTTCTTTTAGTGTTTGTAGATGTTTCTGGCTGAACTTCCCCTTCAGCCCGGTGCTTTAGCAGGGAATGCTCAGTGAGGCTTGGCGAATACTCTGGTGGTTTACTTACCAAGACTGTTCTTACAGTTCTTACAAAGGGCCACGGTTTTAACAGGTGAAAACCAGACCCAGCTCATGCGTTTTGTCGACTAATCAAGGCCAAAGTGATAAACCACTACCAGCCAGCCTGCTGCAGTTTGTGTATCCACAAATACCTGAAGATGCATGGCACATGTTCCTCCTAACCCATATTGCATGCTGTGGAGGACACAGTTTTCAGCCCTGACGAAAGAGGCTCGTCTGGAAGCACTAAAGGCTAAAGGAAAGCAGGGCTATAAATATCCCAACGCTGTCACTTTCAGAGAGGTGGACTAAATTTAGCCCCAGCAGATCCAGCCCGGTGTCAGCGATTTCTCAGAGTATCGGCATATTACTCGGAATAAATCTGCAGAGATGATGTTACCAGGTTTTGGACAGGAGCGGGAAGACGAGGGATAAACACTCTCCTGAAGCAGACAGGACACGGGGTAAATAAAACGCGCGATGAGGATGATTTTCCTCAAGCTTTCTCTGCTTTTACGCCTCCTAGCACGGCCCTAATGGAGAGTGTCCATTCTGGAATAAACAGAAGAGTGCTGTAGTCGCTGAGGGCCTCTGTTTAGACCTGATGTGCTGGCTGATACAGAATCATAGTACTTAAAGCTACTTTTCCGTTATTTCGGCTTTCATCTGAATGAGCATTAGTAGCTGCACAAGTGTATAAAACATAAAAAAGGGGATGTTGGTTGAGACTGCAAATAGAAGCTGTTTTGGCTCTACTGGTAATACATGAAGGCATAACAGTATTTGCTCACTGGGTCCAATAAAACAAAAAACACAATAAAAACACCAATCAAAGCTTAGCGGGCTCTGGTAAAACACCATGCCCTTCTCCTAGCAGTGGTTGCCAGATATTTTTACAACAGACACAGCCTCTGCCTCCTTGTCTGGGAGATGAATAGGCTTTCATCATGAACTCCTGTTTTCTTTAATGGCCTGTAATCCATTAGTTTAATCCAGTGTGGTCCACCGCAAGAATTTACCAGGCGTTTTCCAACATAAACTGTGTAATGATCATCTTTATGAGCCCGTTTTATAAGCCGACATGGTTAACGACTTTTTAACGACTGACAAAGAGAACAAACTTTCAGCGCAAAACAAAGCTTCTCCATCCCTAATGGCATTATGCCTGTCATCGCTACGAAAATGAAATGCTCAAAAATCATTTGGAGTGGTTTGCAATAAAATGTTTCTTGAGAAACTTTCTTGAGTCAGAGCTGTGCATGATAGGAACTGGATGTCTGAGAATTATATGCTCATGAATCTGATGTTGATGAACAGTTCCTATTTATTCTGTTCCTTAGTTTAGCCCAAAATTGTACTGGAAAGTTCGAATTCAATCGAATTCAATTCAGTTTTAAGTGCATTTAAATAAAACATTAGCCTAAAATTTTACCTTTACTAATCAACATAATTTTAGTGTTAATTAATTTGAGTGTATTTGTAACTAGCTTTTGTGGGAATTTCATAAACCAATATAATAATTTTTGCCCGTAGTCACTCACTATACAAGCGTCTTGTATTGATGCACTGCCTCTCCAGTTAGTTTGGCAATTTGTCTGTACTGCACAGCCCTGTTCTGCCCTGTTCTGCCCTGTTCTGCCCTGTTCTGCCCTGCACTGACCCTGTCTTCTGATGCATAGGACTGTACATGCAAGTGCACATTTCTGTAGATCCTAGTCTTTCTGACAGCCAGAATGAGCAAACTGAGCCTCGAGGTATGGCCGAGTGGTTGAATGTTCACAAATAAAGTTTATATGTATATTTAAGCTCCAAATATGGACAGTATAAACCATGCGGTCTCACATTTTATATTTTCATTTACTACAACTGACCTCAACTGACAGTGTTAAGTACACTAAAAATTCAGATTTTTTATGTAGATCCTATTTATTTCTATGTAACCAATTTATACCTGTTTTGTTGACCAGTTCATGCTAAACACTCTAGATAAAAAGCTGCTCATTGGATTATTCACAGAAACTTGTATAGGAGGTAACTAACAACTAAGAGTATATGTATATTTTATATTCATATGTATTGTTGTCACATTGCTTTTGTGATGGCCCAAAAATACATTTAAATATATATGACTAAACAAGGCATAGTTTTTGCAAAATGAGTCCTTCACTGTTCTATTTGTTCAAAAATTGACTAAATTATTGGTATATTGGCATTTTAATACTGCATAGCAGTAGCTGCCATCCTAACTAATGTGATCTAATACACCAATCAACCATAACATTAAAACCACCTGCCTAATATTGTGTATGTACCCTCATGCCACCAAAACAGCTATGATCCAAAGCATGGAATCCACAAGACCTCTGAAGGTGCACTGTGGTATCTGGCACCATGACATTAGCAGCAGATCCTTTAAGTTCTGCAAGTTGTGAAATGGGACCTCCATGGATTGGACTCGTTTGTCCAGCACATCCCACAAATGCTCAGTTGGATTGAGGTCTGTGGAATCTGTAGGCGACACACTGAGCTCTTGGTAATGTTCCTCAAACTGTTCCTGTTTGCGGTGTAGTCAGACGTATTTCCCTACTGAGAGAAACCACTGCACTTAGGGAACATCGTTACCCTGAAGGGGTGAACTTGGTCTGCAATAAAGTGTTTATGTAGGTGGTACTCTTTAAAGTAACAACCACAAAAATGCAGGACCCAAGGTTTCCCAGTACATCATTGGCCAGAGCGTCACATTGCCTCCGCCACCTCTTCTTCTTCCAGTAGAATATCCTTTAGCCATTCCTACACCAGGTAAGCAATGTTCATGCACCTGGCCATCCACATGATGTAAAATAAACTGTTATTCATCAGACAAGGACACCTTCTAATTGCTCCAAGGTCCAGTTCTGATGCTTATGTGCCAAGGCAGTTTCAGTGATGGGCAGATTTAGTATAGGTGCTCTGACTGGTCTGCAGATTCACACATGGCACTGTGTATTTTGACACCTTTCTATCACAGCTGTCATGAACGTTTTCAGCAGTTTATGCTACAGCAGCTTTTCTGTGGGATCAGACCAGATTGACTAGTCTCCACACTTACTGAGCCATGACCATGTTGCAGGTTCACCGATTGTTCTTCCTCGGACCGTGTTTGGTGGGTACTTGCCACTGCATACCAGGGACACCCCACAAGACCTGTCGCTTTGGAGATGTTCTGGCCCAGACGACTAACCGTCACAGCTTGACCCTTGTCAAAGTCATTCAGACCCTAATATTTTCCCATTTTTCCTGCTTTCAGCACATCAAATTCAGGAACTGATTTTCACTTGCTGCCTGATATCTCTCACCTCTTGATAAGTGCCACTGTAGTGAGATAATCAGTGTTACTCACTTCACCTCTCTGTGGTTTAATGTTTTAGTGGCTGATTGGTTAAGGAAGTAGAGAGTACTTTGAGATTCATCTTCTTTTCTTGGTTTTCTTTGACTGAAAAGAGGTTGGGCTCCGCCTCCCTTAATGATGTGCGTGCCCCAATACAACCACCCGTCTAGAAAGGTCTCTGGCTCTCGCTGCAGAGTGTCTTACACATCCTGAGGGCTTGATGGCCCACTAATTAGCATTGCATTCTTTCTTCAGACAGAAAACAAGCTCCTCATACAAAGCTGTATAACAAGCCACATTACTGAAGAGGTGTTATTTGTTACTGTCCATCAAGCCTCTTTCTGGCATTCATGTTGTACACCAGCTGTCAGTGTGGAACTGGAAGCCTCTCAGTATTTTGGTTGCATGCTGTGGAGAAAGGTCACTGCCATAAAGCATATTTTATCACTGGCTATGATATAAAGCTTTGTCATGCTTGCCTTGGACAATACTGCCTTAAAAAGCCATTACTGCCAAACTCGGTTGGACCATGTCATTTCCTGTGGTTTAGCCCATTTATACAAACTACAGTAAAGCTCATTCCTCAGCATGACAGCTGTTCAACCTGGACCTCCCACCACAGCCAACTGTGACCTTAAAGGGCTGAAGCTAAGCTGCAGAAACAGTCCAGTTTGAATTCTGAATCTTGTCATTTATAAATGTCTGCATATTCAGCCTACATCCTTTTAACCCCACCCGTTTATACTGAAATCATCAGGAGTGTTTCAGCCAGACTGCTTTTTGAATACTAGGCAGCCAATCGTATAATGACAACACAGATAATGGTCTTTTGTAGCCCTGCTGTCTTGCTGGTGCACTTTGATGGTTTATACTTTTTGCAAACCTTGAATCATTTAATTAGAATTTTAATTAGATTTAAACATAGGTGCTGTGCATCACACCATTTGCAAAACCTTCAATTTCAGAAACATTAGAAGATCGGTTGGAAGAGAACTGATTGTTCTCTTTCATTTAGTGTTGGTCACTTTTTCCGGCTATCATATTGTGTGTCATACAAGTACTGTAATTTTTTTTAATATCTGATATGATTTTTATATCTTCTTTTCTCTGAACTTTTCCAGAAAATAAATAATTAAAAAAAAACGAACTAATCCAATCACACCACCCATTGCTTTCTATTGGAAGCGTCATATTTTGAATTAATTGTTTTTGCGATGTCACAAAACCAATACATTTTAATCTATCTGACTGTTCGACCCATGGCAGTTCTGTTCATGATCAAGTAGTAAAAGGTGTTTTTCCCCAGATGGCTTTTTGAATAAAGCACAATAGAACACAGTGTATCAGTAAAGAGGTCATTTACATTCTGTATATGTTAAAGGCACAGCCTGTTCAATTCTAAGGCATAAGGTTGGAAACTTATATCGTTGGTACATAAACCAGCATCATGAAGCCACAAGAAGATTTAAACTCTTTAATGCTTATTGTTCAACCAATAGCTCCAGTGCACTAGAACATTGTTGCCCGTATGCCATTCCATTAGAGTCTGTGGAAATTTGCTACTACATTCACTTGATGTGATGTCATAGACGCCTAATGGCGGTTTTTGTTAGACTGAGTCATGGTAGGAGCAGTGGGCTGTGAGTGTGAGTATGCTGGTATTGAATACTGACCGTACCGAATATCAGGGTACACATTACCGTTTCAATTGGATGGATGATTAAAGTGCCTCGCCAAATGTCGTGGACTGAAGTTAGATTGGTGTACACATGTCGGGTCACTCCTTGTCAATTTATCCTGCATCTGCCCAACTAATAATATCCCTGAGTCCAGGAGACATAGCTCATGCAGGTTGATGGCATTTACTGTTCTAAAATACAATCTCTTTAAAAGCTTCGTCTGGCCTGATATCAAAAAGACTAGCCAGCCAGATGTCCCTCTCAGAGCTTCGGAGTAAGTCAAGGGCCCATTGTTGGGAGCTCTGCAATAATGTTTGTGAGGGGTGGGCAATATGACGACGTGTCATTGTTATTGTGATCATTTTAAATCACAATGTTTTTCTGATTTTGGTCTAGTACACCGAAGCACTGAATGTATCATTTAAAAAAAATAGATTCACACCACTTAAAGACGGCCTGTAACTGGGTAAACTTGATTGGAACAAGCAGCTGATTGGATGGAAACCCATTCTGACATCATTTTATTGATTTATTCATTCGTTTTATTTATTAAAGCAAATATATAACATCAACAAAGCAGTGGCAACAACAACCACAACAAGAATAAAAATAACAGCGAGTAAATATGCTTTTTGAGTCTCTACAGCAAAATGAGATTCAAATGAGACTGGATGCCAGCCCATTGTGATTTCATTTATTTATCTATTTTTGGTTTATTTGTCATTGATTAAATTTTTGTTCTCTTTTTTTGATTTGTGCAATTGTTTTTCGCTCTTATAAAATGCAGCAACAATAATCAATAATTATATCATTGTAAATAATTATATAAATAAACAGTTATATAACAACTACAACAATAATGATAACAACAAAAACAACAACAACAACAACAACAATAATAATAGTAAACAAGATTAATATTATTGCATTTACAGATTTGTTTTTTTGTTTTATTTATTATGTTTTTTCAGGTTCACTCTTTAATGAATTAGGACTCTCTTCACATCCTATCTATTGTAATGTTATGTTTTTGCAGTGTTGTCCTTCTTTACATTGGGTTTAACTGTAGGACTGGGGTAAACTGGTCTGATTTTTCACACCATGCACGATGGTAAAGCTCTTGAATCTGACCTGGTCATGTCTCTGTGGTTGTTTTCTAATTGGCTTTAGGAAAATGACAGATTTCCCTTTTTCCATTGAAGAGTTCATTCCATGATCCATGATTCCACTCATCCAGATGATATTAAGGTCAGGAAATCTTGGCCAGAATGATTCTAATCATGCTTTACTGTTACAGGGCAGGAGATTAGTGTGCAACTACTGCATTTAACATCTCTAAACTAAACACATGGACTAGTTTTTAATATGAGGGAGGTCCGGTTTGGCCCACGTGGCCAGAATTCTCCAGATGTCTCAGTTTCATAGAGACTTGTTGATGTTTTGCCTCCCGGAGGAGGCAGTGGCGTTTTAGTTTTTAATTTATATGCTGATTCCTGTCCTAGCCAGCATTTAAATTCGATTCAGATTCCTCTCCAGGTTCGTCTGCCGAGAATGTGATAAAAACGTATTTATAGGAGGAAACTACAAATGAGATTTAACATTTTTTTTCCCATAATAACTATACGCTTACACACTTCTCCATGGCACTCTCAGAATAACAGTAACTATTTCATTCAGACTCAGAGCAGGTTTTAATACAGCGTCTAAACAAACGCGCGCTGTCTTTATTAAATCTTCATTAGCTTTATGGCTACATTACGTGAAAAACTGACTTGTGCAGAAACTTGTAATGTGCAATTGAAAAAGGCGAATCTTTAATGGAGAGCAAATTATATATACACGTATATGTGGTTGTGTAATCCATAAAGTGCTTTCTCTCTCTGCTCTGCCTCAGAAGCCTGTTAATTTAGCTTGTCTAATGCATTTTCATAATGCAAAACAAGACGCAACACTGAAGAAACACTGTATGAGCAACGAAGAACGCTTTTTCTTCATTTAGTTGCCTGGAATTTAGTGACTGCAAATTTGGATCATTTTACTGAACAAATCTTTTTTGAAATCATTCGTTCATTGGAACTATTATGGCTTGGTGGTCATGACATGATGCTAAGTGACTGTTAAATACATTCATCAATTATATACTTGTATACCTGACTCACACCCATCGTGGATGAAAAAAATCTATTCACTTTAGTCTGTGCTTGCTGAAAGCCTTTAGTGTTTGTCGTTCCAACTGAAAGGCAAATGAGACATCAGTTAACTAGAACACATTATACACAGCTAACTAGTTACAGATGTTCTGGTTGACCAGGTAACATTAGCTAGCTCTCCTCACCAGTTATAACAGCTCTGGTCTCATTACTGCTGTAACCATAAGAATAATGAACAAATCTCAGACCCGAGGACCGGTAGTTATGATTTCCACCCTCATTCTTTCTGTTCAGGCACTGATTCTGCAAAAGAGACTATGTTGCAGTTTTGTGGATTTTTGGCCGAGCACTGTTTGTTTAAGCCAACATTAGAATGTATACACTATATATGTATGTATGTATGTATATATATGTGTATAAAATAATATATACATTTAATTAATTTAATCAAAAGAACTATGTGTCTGATACAATTTTAGATCAAATGACACCATGTTTCATCAATGATGATTCTAAGAGTGTATTAAATTAATAAAAAATAAAAGGGCAAACCAGTCCAAAAAAAAATCACTTTTTTCTTTTCTTCTAAAAGGGCTTTTTGGAAGTATATTGCACTTCATAGCCACCTCAGAGTGTATGGTCGTGGGCTGGGGGGACCAAACCGAGCGAACAGAGCTGAAAATGATGTGGAATCAGTGTGGAAACGATCAGTAATAGCAGCCATTTAGATGGACCCAGGTTGCCCTGAAAGCAAAGACAGCAGCAGCTGAGGCTCCACTGTGGGCCATGTTTCAGCCCAACCTCCACAGATAATGGAGTTTAGAGCACTGAGGCCACAGTTCTCACCCACCCCTGCCTGATCTCCCCTCCAGCGTATACAGGCCTATCTGCTCCGTTCCCTCATCCCAGCGAGCACTGCTGGTCATCTGTGAAAAAGTTAAAACCTTCCGCTTCCTTCAGACTCAGCCGACCCTTAATCGAAGGCACTGAAGTTTCTCAGGGATGAGAACTGAAGGGCCATGATCGGTCCTGCTTCTTCTATAGTGCATTCAGTCAAGACATGTACTTTCCTCCAATGCAGCTGCACAAACCAGCATTTTTCAACCTAATCTCTGTCACCATCAATCATAACAGACTATAATTTCAAGACATCTTCCTTAGAAAAGAACAGAAAAGCCTTTGACTTGAAGCTCATTTATGACATAAGCAAATGGGCAGTTGTTGAAATGAAAATGACAATGAAATCACACAATGATCACATAATGCAAACTACAGCCATTACACTCTTCCATGAGTGTAGGGGGGCTTTAAGTTTCAAGATTTTTTTAATGGTCACATACACAGTTATACAAGAACATCATGTACTGAAATGAGCCCATGAGTCGACTCTTAAGACAGTGCAGTAAAGTTATCAAATAATTGAAATTACAGAAAAATGTGGAGGAATTAAAAATTCAGTGAGTTCAGTGATGTTATGATGGGCAGTTAAAAAAGTTGTAGTGGCATCCAAATAAAGGCATCCAAATTAAGCACCATTGATGCTTGTAAGAGAAATAAGATCTAGAGGTGCAGATTCACAGCCTGCACCAAAATGCCCCCTCGATCTCCTATACATTTGGACAAATGCCTTTAAGCCCCCCCAGTCTTCAAGTCCAGCTCTGTCAGTCTGTGGTCAGTGCTAGTTATTCTGGCTTTAAAATATGACTGGTTGAAACACACTGGAAACCACTGTAAGTCTTCCATATACACACATGAAAACACATCTTAAATTTAGATCATACTGAGAGTCAGATCCAGTCAAATTGTGAATATGTTGCTTCAGGTTTAATGCGGAAGTGTTTTAACTGACTTCATAAGAAGCTTGTATTTAATCCATTTCCAGTATCAGAATTTGAATCAGAATTTGAATCAGAAACCTTTATTTATCCCAAAGGTAAGTGTTATGACTTATTTTTCTGTCTTTACTACAAAAATACTTCAGTAACAGAGATTTTAGTTTAAATCTTTACGTTAAAAGGCAACACCCAGATGTTACTTAAATGTCTCAAACGGGCTTCAAATGTCTGTAGTTTATCAAGAGATCTGCTATTACTGACCAAAACTCACCACCCTTACAAGGATGCCATGACTGGCTCATACATTTTCAGGATTTAAGGACTGAGCCTATTTCTTTTTAAACAAGCGTACAATTTTGAACAAATGTGTTTTTTCCATAATGTGCTCTGCAGTTGTGGAGCTCTCCACCTCTGTATAAAGCCACACCCTTTACCCCACCCCCTCTTCTGAGACAGCCAATGAGAGCAGGGGTCATTAACATACAATATTAACACCCAGATATTGAGCTCTCCTACACAGCTCATAAAACTAGAAATAATTTAAATTGGGAAAAAAATGCCAATGTAAACATATGTAAATAATATATGTCTTCTTTATGGGACAAAGTAAAATAACACATTCCTGAAAATGCCTGAACAGTTTCTGAACAAAGTCAGCTGCTCCAGCTACGTCCAGCAGCTGTATAAGCTATACTGTATGAAGCAATGTTCCAAATGAAGCCATGTTTAATCTGAAGTTTACACAACTCTAACCATCTCTCGCCGTGTCCTTGGACGCTCGCTTCAGCTTTAGACGAGGGATGTTTTAACCGTTGCAGCAGATGAGTCACTCGGACCGAGCTGCAGTGCCACCGTCTCGCCCAGAAAGGCCCTTCTATCTAACTGAAAGCTTTCCATTCAAAGAAAGCCCATTATTTCTTTTCATCGTGCCATTCTTCAGTGAATATCTATAATTTTCCTGATCACTTCTCCAGACGCAGTTAGATAAAACATCTTGAAGAACCAGTAATGTAAGATTAAGTGCTGCACCCATCATGCTTTTTGCTTCCAGTTGGATTGAAGATGTTGCCTTGCATGTTAACTGCCTGTTACTCTCTCAATACTAATAATGAAATTTACATTATTTTATATAATAATAATAATAGTAATAATAATAATAATAATAACAGTAGTAGTAGTAGTAGTAATTATTATTATTGCCGTTGTTGCTGTTGTTATTACAATAGTTGTTGTTGTTGTTAATATTATTCATTATTCATACTAAAACATATTTAAAACATAAATAACAATTGTAATAAACAACTCTTCTGCTAAGCAATGATTTTCTTTAACATTAGGCTGGTTGCCAAGTAATATGACAATCAAAGATTTTTCCATTGATTAGTTTACCAACTTTAATAAAGCACTAAGCCATGAGAGACACGAAGCCATGTTGCACTGATTTTATCACGGTTAGGATCATTCTTAAGCAAGCAAACATTTGAAGCTTACTGGACATTCAAGCTGCATGAGATCCCAGCCAATGAGACTGAATTAAATGCATTACATCAACCAATCAGATTGTGTTACATGTGGTACATTGATTTAATCACAGTTAGGGTCATTCTTAGGCACAACATGAAGCAAACATTCGAAGCTTATTCAACATTCAGGCAGTGTCTGATCTCAGCCAATCAGATTTTGCGATCTGTTTTATAATCAAGAATTTAGTTGGCCATATGTGTATATATTGACTATATTGAAATGGCTCAGCCAATCAGAGTTCAGATTTGTGTCTGAAGAGTTACACAGCTCCATAAAAAAATAAGAGACCACTGCAATTTATTTTTAAATCAGCATCTCTATGAGTGTGAAACCATTGCATGCCAGTGTCTGTTAAATTCCTACTGATTAGTGATCACCTGAATCACATCTTATTTAATGAGGGAAAGTATAAAACCACTGCTGTAATCAACACTCTCCTCTCGCAATGAGACCAGTTGGATGGTAAAACACTACTAGAAGTTTGTCAAAGGT
>JBBIGA010047102.1:0-13079 GCA_037576975.1 Alestes dentex
CTCCTCTTTTTGTTGCTCTTTCTTTCTCCTCTCTCTCTCTCCCCTCTCTTTGTGGCTCTCTCTCTCTCCTCTCTCCTTCTCTCTCTCCTCTCTGTTTGTCTCTCTCTCTCTCTCCTCTCTCTCTCCCCTCTCTGTGTGGCTCTCTCTCTCTCCTCTCTCTCTCCCCTCTCTGTGTGGCTCTCTCTCTCTCTCCTTCTCTCTCCCCTCTCTGTTTGTCTCTCTCTCTCTCTCTCTCTCCTGCCCTCCCGCCACCTTCAGGCCTGCCGCACGCACGTCTGTCCTGTTTTCGGTGGGTATTTCCAAGGACCTGTGAATGATTTGACCGTACCTGAACTTTAAATGAGATTTCCCCCAAATAATCTGCATGATTCGATAGCTGGGATGGGACAAAGTTATTTAGGGTGTTTCAATGTGAAATGGTTCATTGTAGAGAAAAGTTTCACAACTTTTGCACTTGAGATGACGTAAATGTGGCCTTTTAAAATTTCATTTGCAAATCAACCAGTTTTATGTAATATTGTGTTTTCATATGCTATAAGCATTCAATGCTATTAATTATTAATGCTACAACTATACACACACACACACACACACACACACACACATATATATATATATATAAATATATATATATGCTACGCTGTTTGGTTTTGTTTATTTTGTGTGTGTTGACCATTTGAAAAATGCACTGTTACCTCCTAAATAAACACACACTGTCACATGCCGTACTTTTGGAGTGTCTGTAAGAAAAAAAAGAAAGCAGGGTAAGAAAAATGCTTGTAAATGATAATGAAGAGTACTACTGCACACTTTTCTCTGATGTCTGTTTTGCTCCTCTCAGAACAAGTTATTAGTCCAAGCTGGTACATTGAGTTCAGTCGCCTACAGCCCTTTAATATGTTCCTGTGCACTGTTGCATTCCCAAACAAGCACGACAGTAAACAACGTCTCCTCCTCCACAGGCCGCAGTGCTGGGGCCCAAAACGCCTGATGCATGGAAGAATCAGAGCATAAATACGAGTGTGAATGTCCACTCTGTAGTGGAGTGCACACACTGTAAGCTGCGTGAAACCTCAAATGAAATCATAGCAAAATTACTCTGCTATTAGGTCTATTATGTGTACTATGTACTTCTATCCTTTGGGACGTTTTCTTTTTTTTTTTTCCATGTTTTTTTCTTTCAAAAGACCAATTTTACCAAAAAAATCTATACACAACCAGTTAAAAGTTATTGCACACACTGAGATTTTCTACATTTGCACGTTACTTACTTAATATACGTTCAATATTCTTTGCTAAGAAATAAATCTACAGTATGTTCACGATTTGAGAACCTTTCTTAGTCAGAAAATCACTTTTTATTCATCACCACTGACTCATTAAAAGCAACCTAAACTGATTAATCTACCCATGAATGGATTACCGGACAAGTGTTAGATATTAAATGAGTGACAGCCAGTGGGACGAATCAGTGCATTTAAAGGTAAAGACATCACCACACGACCTGTGAACAAGGTGTAAGGCATGTCCTGTTACATATATTTTCCATCTAATAAAGGAAACTTGTTTTATTTCACATATTTTCATTTATAGTTGTTCACTTAACAACTTTCTGACAGCAATAAAAATCTGCAGTTTATGAAATAAATGGTGGTAAAAACCTGTGGTATGCAGAAACTTTTGTACCACTAACATATTTTTTTCCCCCTAAATGTGTCTTTATGTGCCAAAATCAGTCATAATGCATATATACATGAATACATTCATACCTATAGGCCTATACTATCTCTAACCCCTCTTTACTGCTTACAATTGAAACAGGCCCTTTTTGCTACTGTGCCCTTAAGACTGATTCATTTAAATGACCTCTGTTCTGATTACCTGCGCTCTGAAAAAAGCAGCCTGAGCTAAAACAACGCCTTAAAGCTTCAGTGTGAACGTGCGGAGCAAAATGTCTGCGGGCAAATTAAGTACACTTGTAAATGTGATGTAATATGTAGACATAAGTGTGATTTTTAATGATATAGAAAGATGTGTCTCTATGTGGACTCACTGTCTCCTAATTTTTGTCAGGAATAGTTTTAATGTTGTTTACGAACTCTGAGGCATTTATATGTCAGGTGGCACAAGCAAATAAATAGTGCAAGAAAGAAAAAGAAAGAACAAGCAAGTTAAAAAAAAAAAGATAGAATCAATAAGAAATATTTTATTGAATAAAACCAAGCAACAAGTATCCTCTGCTTTTCTTTAATCAACGACAAATTTCACTTAAACTACACAAACAAAACGAAACCTCTCTCTATGATACGTTGATAAGTATCAGACTATGCAGAACCTGCCATGTCGGCTTCACGCCACATTAAGTCAAAGGTTTCACTTTTAGCTTCTTGGCCGAAAAGTGAGCATTCATTCATTTGTGCAGCTCTGAAACAGACATAAAACTGCCAGTTACAGCAGGCAAATCATATATATGTGTGTGTGTGTGTGTGTGTGCGTGTGTGTATGAAATGGAATTTTGCAAGTTTCACTCAATTAAGAGAAAGAAACTGATCCCTTCCTGATGTTCACTTTATGATACTTTGATACACTTTGATAAGTATCAGAGTATCAGAGCAGGCAGGAGCGGTCACGCCAACTTTACGCTGCCTGATATCCGTGTGTTACTGTTTCACTTCTACTTTCCCAGCTGAAAAAAATATACATTCATGAATTCATCCATTCGTGCGTTCATTCAACGTTCAAACTCTCCAAAACCCATCGGCCCTCTGAATCTTGTCTTATCTTGACTTTGTTTTTCCTCTGTGCTGAAACTATTTGCTATTTAAGAACGACCTAAGCTTTGTTGCAGAGGGCCTAATGGACATGGCAGCCTCTTAACTCAGTCCTCTCTTCTGTTTTTTCACCCCATTCAAACCTGTTGTTGGAAGGTCTGAGGTCAGATCTGTATTTTATTCAACAGGGCATTTGATTAAAGTGATATTTCGGGGGGGAAAAAAAGAGTTTCCTCTTAAAATGCAGCTGTTCAGTGGGACTTAAGTCTGCTCCTTCACATTTACCCTGGAGCTATGAGACTGATGGAAGCTTAAACTCAATTAGCACTCGACTTTAAACCTGTTTGGTAATCTCAAATACCACCTACTTATGTGGTTTCTGGAAGTGTATGACACACTTTTAATCTACAAACACCTCTGAACTGGTTTAAACAAGAAATAACAATCGAAAATTCTGTTTAAGCTTGACTTAAATTAGCTACATAAAATAGCACTTAAGCGTTACTTAGATGTGCCACATAATGTCACTGAAATGGTACTTAATAATGGTATTTAAGTGTTTGCTGCTTACTTGAAAATTCTACTTAAAAACTACATACCCTATATTGCTACTTAAGTGTGTCAGAAGGGTGCATAATGTTACTTAAGCATGACCTAAGTATGCTACTTACGCTAAACGACGGAACGTCCACTCTTCGAGGACGTTCACCCAGCTTTTTTACACTTCACAGATACGCTACAAATCAAGTTCTGTTTAAAAGCTGAACATTGTTGCTTTGAGAAACACACCTCAAACTAATTAAATTAAACCCTTTTCATTAATGGGACAATTATTTTTTTTGTCAGAATTTGGATCATTTTTGCCAGGGACTGCGGTAGCTGCTCGAAGCTGGCAAGTGTGTGTAGAGTCATTAAGAGCACAATGTGTTCTGCAGTGCGTGTGCGGCGATTCAGGCCAGCAGTTTCCAGGATATTGGCAGGATACAAGTTCCACTGCTTGTTAGCTACATTAGCCTCATTAGCCTAAAGTGCAAAAAAAAAAAAAAAAAAAACTCGAGCTGCTTCACTTGGTTAGTCTGTTAAACGCAGAGAAAGAACTGTTCCCACTGTGTGCCGTGCTGTGGTATGTGCCCGGACGACTATACTTTACGTACTTAATGAAAGGAGAGACAATTGGACACCAAGCATGTCTCGGCTGACTGAAGTAGTTTGCGGGTAAGAGCTAGAATATGCAAACGAGATGTGTTGCTTTGAGGTTTCGGGTGGAGAAGCGGGACTGCTGAGACCGGTGTCTGTAATCTCGGGCCGCGGCTGAGCACGTGGCCTGTGTTCCGCACGGGCATACCTGGCCGCTTATGTAAGTGTAAAGCTTTGTGGTGTCGGTTGTCATGGAGACCGCGCCGTGGGCGAACGACGTTGCATCACAGCTCGATCTGAGTGACATCGAGGAAACGATCTTTCAGGAAGGTTGGTACACAAAGGTGGAGAGTAACGGATTAGAAAGTGCCCCACTTCTGTTGTCAAGTAGCGTTATTTGCATTCAGTCGTATCTATTCAGGCATATTCCTGCATTTCTCAACCCAGTCGCTATCTGCTGCATCTCTACATCACGCCGTCAATTACCATGAAAAACCATTTTAACACGTTTTGTAGATAAAGGTATGTTGACTCAGCTCTGACTTACAATAGAAGTCTGCATGGGCCGTGTTATAATGCTGGAGTTTTTATTGAAGGAAAGCTTGAATAGCATTTTTAAACTAAGTAGCATTATGCTATTACGGTGCATACTGAAGTAGTGCTTAAATGACAGCTTTCGGAAAATAGCACTATGAAAACCTTATTTCATTTATGTTAATTATTCTTTATACATACAAAACCTCTTAGCTCCTAATTAAAAAAAGCACACACATAATTTCAAATGCTTTAAATGCTATTACTTATATATAAAACCTCTTAGCTCCTCCTGTAAAATGTTTTTTGAGCTAAGAGGTTATATATATAAGTAATAGCATTTAAAGCATTTGAAATTATGTCTGTGCTTTTTTTTTAATTAAATTAAATATGTAGTGATACGCTGTAATACTTAAGAAGCTCTGTGTGAATGCTTTAGTAGCACTTTTATTTCTACTTGAGCTTTATTCCCCTGTCATGAGAAAGGATTTACTACACTTTACATTTTTGTCGAGAAAATTATTCAGTGCTGGATATTTTCATTCTGTGTCAAAAATGACTTTTAAGTGTTAAATGTTTCCGTAACAAGTTTACGATTTCCTAAACATGTTACTGGTCAGGATTCCTCTGTCCAGTCAAGGTAGTGTCTCTTTGGAGTCCATTTTTTTCAGTCCCTTTGAGAGTTTTTCTCAATACCATCACAGTCAGTCACGCCTCTGTAAAGCTGCTGTGGGACAACGTTAGTGTAGAAATGTGCTGTGATTACATTAAATGTGATTGTTCTCTGCTTTTCTTTAATCTGTTCTATACAGCATGTAGCAAATTTCACTGAACTGCATAAAAAAAACTGCCCCCCCCCCCCCCCCCCAATTTAGTTCATATTATGATACTTTGATTAGCAGAACCGGCTGAATTAATGTTACATGAATGACGCCGGGTTTCGCTTTTAGTTTCTTGGCTGAAAAATAAGTAGTTGTCCATTTGTGCAGCTCTGAAATAGACGGAAACTGATCCCTTCCTGATGATCACGTTTTATGATACTTTGATATATTTTGATAAGTATCAGAGTATCAGAGCAGGCAGGATCTGTCACGCCAACTTTACGCTGCCTGATACCAGTGTGTTACTGCTTCACTTCTACTTTCCTGGTTTCATTCATTCATTCATTCATTCATTCATTCATTCATGTGTTTAAACCAAAATTCACCAACCCTTTGAATCTTGTTTTATCTTGTTTGTTTCCTCTGTGCTATAAACATATGCTTCTTAAGAATGACCTCAACTTTGTTCCAGACGGGCTAATAGACAGCAGCCTGTTAACTCAGTCCTCTCTCCTGCCTCCTCACTCCATTCTAGCCTGGTGCTGGAGGGTCTGAGATCAGATCTGCATTTTGATCTACAAGGCATATGATTAAAGTGATATGTCTGTGGACAAAATGGACAGTCTCTCCTTAAAATGCAGTTAACCTGTGAATGTATATGTTCACAAAGCTAAATAATAAGCTATATGTGAATGCTTATTATTTAGCTTTGTAGTTCATTTCTGAGCATTTTACGTGTGGAGCTAAATTTTGTCATAGCAAGAATATAGTGAATGTCGTCGATGTGAGCTTTAAACGTCTTAATGTGTAAATGAGAACGCTACAGAGTTTATAGCATGGTATGCATTGTCCTTGGTAGCATGACTTGCACTATCACGATAACAGTTTGCCCCTGTTTATCGTCTGGCCCTCGTCGCTGCGGTCCCTGCTTGTTGACCTGTCTGACCCTTGGCTGACCTTTGCCTCTGTGTTCTAGTACCTGTTCCCAGGGACCCAAAAAATGAAAAGACAAACAAAAACAAACAAAAAGAAAAACCCAGCGACCCGGGCCTGTGTGGGTCGGTGCCTGACTCATCCTTCTTTGTTTTTAACAGCACCACTCAATCCCACGGACTAAGTAGACATCTGCGTTATCATCATACCATCTAAGTGCATCAGTGGATGTGGGTGTGTGTGTGTGTGTGTGTGTGTGTGTGTGTATAGAACTTTGATGCATATTCCCTGACCTCTTTGCGACCCCATGAGTCTAAAGAGACAACAGCAGCTGGACTCTAGAGACTGAGGGAAAAAAAGCTGTTCCCCTGCCCCTGGCCAGTCCAACAGATGGGCTGGGCAAGAAAACAAGAAGCGGAAAAGCAGCGAGAAGAAAAGGGAGCTCACCTGGCAACTTCTCTATCAATTCGAGGTGCACCAATCTCTGAATTTGTTTTTAAAGGCTCCAATTCCAACTTCTTAGCAGACAATTTGTCATATTTTAATAGCAAAAGTTTTTTGAAATCTGAGACCACTCATCGATTTGTCAAGGACTATCTGTAATGGCATAAGTGTTCTGTGCATTGGTTCATGAACTGAAAACACCTTGTCCTGGATTTACTGAACTTACTCACACGCAGCAGGCGCAAGTGAGTCACACTGGGGTTCAGTTGAAACATGATATTGCTGGTTAACATTATTCTCCCCCGCCTGCTGGTGCAGAGTGATAAAGTCAAGAATCAGAAGACGTTTTAGAGACTACAAATGTTACTACATTTTGATGAAGAGTTACCAGAAAACGCTATGTTGCCTTTTAAATATGGCACATGAAGCTTAAATCCAAGACAATCCTTTCTGAGATGCACTCCGGTCTGTAATTATGTGGTAGGTGGACCTAAAGAAATGGTTTGTCAGTGTAACCTTGCATTTTTGGCAAAGACACCTGTTTTCTTTTGTTGAGATAATCCATTGATCCACATAATTACAAAAACTATTACACAGTTCTGTACCTTACAAATTAATGCAACATCGGTGGAGCTGGAGGCGTGGACTGACACTTGTATGTAAGAATGCGAATGTCACACTTTATTTGGAAAAAAAAAATGCAACCTGGCATATATTCCCATAATGAATATACATTAGCATACAGCTTGAGCTCTGAATGCATATGAAGTCGGTACAGACGGAACAGAAAGAAGAAACTTCTGCAAACATAATGAATTAGAAACACAAACATTAGAAGGAAAACAATAGAGAAAAATAATGCACTTATGATTATTCAGAGGAGGTACAACAATGCTGGTAATGTACACAGGCAGGGGTGGGGGGTAAAATATTTGCTGCTATACGATGCAGACTCTAAAGCTTTCTTTCTTTAGTGG
Organism: Alestes dentex; assembly: GCA_037576975.1. NCBI lineage: Eukaryota > Metazoa > Chordata > Actinopteri > Characiformes > Alestidae > Alestes > Alestes dentex. The sequence goes on from JBBIGA010047102.1 coordinate 7,618, forward strand.
TATGTCAGCATGGGACAGCTGAACTAGCTTAATGACCCAACAGCACTGGCCCAGCAGAGTGGTTAGTGGTCCAAGTGGTCACTTTGTCCATTCCCATGAGAAACCCCTCCGTGAGATGAAGTAAGTCAATCTGAGGGGGTCTGTGTGCTAAAAGCAGGTGGCCCAGCACTCTCTAATCTTCATAAGCTCAGGGGCTTCTGCAGCCACTGCTTGTTGTTCCACATAAGATTCGTCAGTATCTGCTTTGATGCAGGCCACTCCTGATACTTATTTCAGCCCATTTCTACTGGGCATTCAGGTAGTGGACACAGCGGCCATCCCCACTCTCCCCTACTTGGGGTTTGCACCAGAAGAGCAACCCCAGCAATGCCTTGGTGCATATAGCATGGCTGTCTAATGAACTTGTCTCTGATTTACCTCTGTTGGATTATTCCAGGGTTTTGCGTGAACCCAAAGCACATGTTTTAGTCTCAAGTCTACCGTCCCAGAATCCACCGTCACATTCCAGAACATTCCAGAAAGCCTCAGTCTAAGCAAGGCCATGCTGGGTTGCCAGATTGTCGGCACAGTTGTTGTACCCTACATGTATGAGAAACTTTCAACGTTTGCACTGATTCACTGTTAACACGCCGAGCCTCAGTTAAGTGACTTGCATATGTTTCCCTCTAGTGGCTGAACCCTGCAGATTCACATTCCATGTTCTTCAATGCCCTCTAGCGTTTCACAGTCAATTCTTATTTTCATCAAGGACACATTTGTTGACACCTGCAACTGTAAAGGAGGTTATTTCACAAAGCAACTTAAGAGTAAAATATTTACAAGAATATTTACAAGATTTTTTGTATGACACTATCAGGCCTGTCATTATCAGATGATCACAAATACTTGAAATGATCACTATCACAATTACTCGTAGCAACCAGGAGAAGGTAAAGCCGGCATATTTTAATTGGTTGAGTCGAGGCAAATAAATATACACCAATCAGCTACAACATTAAAAGTGTTCAAATTAAAGACTGCACAAGCTGTTCTGTGACATCGGACACCTGGTAGCAGGAGATCCTTCCTGAGGTCAGGCCCCCATGGATCAGACTAGTTTGTCCAGCCCATCTCACAGAAGCCACTTCCATTATGTAAATAGTGCTGAAATGAAGGGGTACACTTGGTCTGCAACAATGTTTAGGTAGGTGGTACCTGTCACTCATCCATATGAATGCCAGGACTGCCTCTGCTGGCTTGTCTTCTTCACAAAGTGCATCCTGGTGCCATTTCTTCCTAAGGTAAGTGATGAACACACACCCAGCTATCCACATGATATAAAAGACAACGTCAACCATTAGACCACGCCACCTTCTTCCATTGCTCCATGGCCCAGTTCTGCTCACGTGTCCATTGTAGGTGCTTTTGATAGCGGACAGGGGTCGGCATAGGCACCATACTCCACAGGTGTTCTGTCACTTTTCAGTCATAGCCAGCATTAACCTTTTCAGCAATTTGTGCTACTGTGGCATCAGACCAGACGGGTTAGTCTTTGCTCTTCTTGTGCATCACTGAGACTTGGGTTCCCTTGACCCTGTCTTGCATTTACCGGTTGTCCTTCTTTGGACCACTCCATACCTGGAACGCGCCAGAAGACCTTTGGGAGATCCTCTCACCCAGTCTAGACATCACAATTTAACCCTTGTCCCTCACATCCTTATCTTTCCCCATTTTTCCTGCTTCAAACACCTCTACTTCAAGAACTGACGGTTCATTTGCTGCCTAATACATCCCACCCCTTGACAGGTGCCACTGTGACAAAATAAACTCATTCACTTATTCGCCTGTCAGTGGTTTTAATGTTGTAGCTGATTGGTGTACGTACCACATTTGAAACTGTTGAAATTCATAGGTGAAGTTCATCATTTTGTGGTAGCACATCATAGCCAATAATTTGCCCACTCTTAAGGTTGTGCTATTAAACCTTCATAAAATAAAGAAATGGACAAATAAATCAACAGTCACAATTATTTATAAGGCAAAAAATCATCAGCTTAAATTTGCTCACCTATGCCGATCAGATCTATATGAGAACTGTCCTAATATTCTGATCAGCAAACGTGACTGATAACTCTTCAAAACCCAAATGAAACTGAACACGTGAGCAGGATGAAATGAGTGACATGGGCTCTGCAAGTTATGTTGAAGACGCCCCTAAAGAGTATCCAGCTTTGTTGTGGCAACGTTTTAAAATGGGAAGGTTCTTATTCACTTTACGGCTGGATGTGCATCCAGGGAGTGCTGATGTGGCCGACTGAACGAACGGACAGGCGAAAAGACTTATGAGGGTGGACAGCTGGACAACAGGAAAATAGATGAAACATCCTGATAGCTCAGTTAGGTACGCCAAGATAGTTTTCACTTTGTCCCACTGAAGCACAGACTGACTGTGGGCGAACACAGTTGCGTTAATGAGTGGGACAACTTGCATCAACCTTGTGATTGGTGAGTGAACTGCTTACACAAGTGTTACCCAAGAGTAGGACTGCTCAGTTCACTCTGAAAGAGGAGAATTTTGGCATTTAGTGGACACTGAAAGGTTACGGACAAGACATACTTGTCAGACGTGCCAATAAGATTAACCTACTTAGAAAAACAAAACATGAGCTTACGTCCCCTGGGCCTTAAGCCAAAAGCGGGGACTGACCAAAACAGATGTTTCTTTCTTCTCTTCCTCATTTTTGGCTCATCTTGTTCAAACTTCACTTTGAGTCCACCAGTCAGTAGATGCAGGCTTTTAATCCTCACTCCTATAACCTAAAACTAACTTACAATAAATTATTTTGCATAATTTTCCATGTAGTTATCGAAAAACAAGTCTTAGAATGTGGACATAGCTTTGTGAAATAACCTCACCAGGTAGGAACATAACCAACAATTAAACTTTCCCTTTAATATGCCATGATAGTGGCAAGTCCCTTTAAAGCTGTGAGCATACGGGTGCATGGCAAGCAAAATCCCCCCGAAAGCCTTCATGTGTAATACTGATTTACGAAGAACAAACAGAACATTTAATGGGCCACACGAGACAGTCCTTCTAAAAGGGCCAGTTCAGGATTTGATCTGTATGATCTGTATAAGTCCGCTATAATTTGCATGTCTTTTCAATGTATGTCAACTACAATTTTCGTGTATCTTTTGTGCAATCCACCGTTATTTGCACACGTTTCTATGCGTATTCACCGTCAGAGCAGACAACACCACCACGGTCATGTAGAGATGTAAACAATTTTGGATCTTTGAGGTTCCAGTCTGGTTGCGCTGTGTGCTGCAGTATGATCAACATCTGCTGGTAGAGGTGGGATTGTATAAAAATTGGCTGCTGGTCTGGGGGGGGGTGGGGTGGGGGGGTCACTTCTTAACTGGTCAGCTTGAAGTGTAAGTAGCAGTTAAAGCAAAAGCAATACAAAATCCAAGCCGCGTCCTCCAGGCGAAAAAAACAAAAACGCTTGCTCTAGAGAAATCTTCATGCTTAATGAGCCGGTGATCATCAGCAGCAGTTCTGAGTCAGACAGCTCTGAGTCAGTTTCTTTTTTTTTCCAGTTGAGAGTGAAAAAATAGATTGAGACATTCGCTTTCGCCCTCGGCTTGCTCCCGCTCTGCAGGGGAAACTATTAAATCGGGACTCGGGGTGTTCTAAATTTGCTTTATCTATAAAAAAATAACAGCCTCCATTTTCCGCAAAGCAGTCAGGTGCAAAGGGGTTGGAATTCTGGGTCGGGGAGGGTGTGAGTGAGTGTGTGTCTGTGTGTGAGATCAGAAGTTGCTAAAAATCTCGTATTTCTTATTCCAGTCCATCTGGGGTGCTCTCTTCTTGGCGCGCTTGGCGTGGGCCTTCTCTTTGGCCTCTGCTGCTGTGGGGCTCAACCTCAGGCCGATCTCAGCAAAGGGGTCCAGCAAACGGCTCCCGCCATCCTCTGAGTTCTACACACACACACACACACACACACACACACACACACACACACAGAAACATCACATGCCATGTGTGCCATCACATGTGCCAAGAATGGGGTGTGCATTTTTCACAATTACACAATAAACACTGCACGTCAAAGGTTTTGGGACATGCTGCCCCAAACCTCCATTCATACTGTTTTATTTTAAACATGGGTTGGAACAATAAGCACAAAAATAATAAATCGAAAAATTGATAAATATCAACATTTCACACACGAGCTGCGCTCCAAAAGCTGGAATGCAACTGAGGAAGTGAAGGGTCCTTTATATGTGTTACACATATCAAAATAGAACAGTGTAACAAGGTCACTCAATTCATTATTCATTTGTTTGGAGTTGAATGCAGTTCTACAGGCTAAAAAGTCTTCAGCTCACCAACTGAGTTTACACTGAGATTGAACAGATACTAAACTAAAAAACAGCAGAAAGTATATTTTACTTTTAGTATGTTTTTGAACTGTGCGTGGTGTCGGACTTCATCTACAGGCACTTTTCTGGAATTTACTTCAAATCATGCACACGTGCAATAAATTACAGGTAACAGTTGACGGTGTCGAATAACCCAGTAGCATTCACGAAAAACGGACAGATTCGGCTCTTTTCCATGTTGTAACGGAAGGATTCTTCTGGTTGAAACATTCTTTACATAATGTATCGGTCAAAAAGTGGAGCGCACTGAGACTACAGCCTAGCTTTCGGGGGGGAATTACAGTCTTGGTTTTATAGAGACAAAACAGTACAAAACAAATGTACACATCTAAACTAATGCCGCTTGCATTAAAGTTAAAGTCTCAGTGTTAAGTCACACACTGATCTGTAAAATCTGGTGTAGACAGACCTCAAGACATTAAAGTAACAATAAGAATGAAGCCTGCTTCTGATAGCCATTTTCTCAGTGTTGCTCTTCAACAACTCACATACAGAACAACTCCCTGCTGTCTCTTAAATGAGATAAGAAGAGGACTAGTTTCAGATCTTGGATCAGAGATGAGAACGCTCATGCGGGCAAAATGCAAAGAAAAATAAATGATACTTTCATATCTGTTATGAAAAAACGGTTACCATTAAGTCTGGTGATCAATTAAGTCTGGTTTCAGTTAAGCACTAACAATGTTTAAGATTTCATTCATGTCAAAATATGATTTGACAGTTTTCCCAAAGTCTTTTTAAACCCTCTGAAACGTTGCTCCAAAGGTTTGAACACTTGATGAGTGCTGACATGAAAAGGGGATAAAATATGTGGTGGCTGATAATTAGTAGTACTTTAGCCTTCAGTCTTAGCACAGGAAATATCAAGAAGAGAAATAGGAGAAAGTATCTATACGTCATAACCTTTAATAAAGCTCTGCAATTGATTTGTAAATCAGCATCTCTATGAGTATGAACAACCATTCCACGCCAGTGTCTGTTAAATTCCTACACAAGCACCTCATTCTGCTTTATGAGGGACTGATTACTGATCA
>JBBIGA010047140.1:0-13077 GCA_037576975.1 Alestes dentex
AAAATAAGTAAAATAGAATACATATACCCAGAAAGATAAACATATAATAACATAATAGTAAACTATTAATTAATTGTGAGCAGTTTTAAAGAACAGGTAGTTAATGCTCTGTCTAAGCAGTTCATGTTAACATCAGGGGTTCAGTATCCGGAATGCTTGGGGGAAGAGCTGTCTCTGAACCTGCTGGTACTGGTCCGGATGCCTAAAAGGTCTGTGGCTTGAATGGCTGGGTTCAGAAGGGATCCGCTGTGTAGCACTGGCAGCTAAATCCTGATGATGCACTGTGCTGACCTGACCACCCTCTGCAGAGCGTTGTGTTCAAGGGTGGGTCAAGGATGGACCCCAGGCCACTCCCCAGCTCTGGCAGCTGCAGTCCAGAATTCCCGCTTCAGAACAGTTTCCTGCATGGAGCCATTTTGAGCGTTTTGCTGAGTGTTCTCGTGTTTTTTGTTTTGTTCTTCTTAAAGCCCTATATTTTTACTTCTGTAAATCAAATTCAATATTACTGTATTTACTTGCTTATACCAAAGAAAACACACTTGCATGCATTACAGTACAGTCTATACAGGGGCAACAGCAGTATTTACATTCTAGCACTGCATCAGCAGTTCAGTGTACACAGGACAGTACCGATACCGATTAATCCTTTACATTTTACACTATAAAAATAGGCATTTTCAGGCTTTTTTTTTTTTTTTACTATTTCACAATTTGTGGGTGCTCTTGGAATGTGACCCCTATGAATGTTGGGGGTTTTAGTGTATAGAGAGAGTATTTGTTTTGTATATGTATTTATTACATATATGTATTTGTATGCATATCAGTGGATTTGTGTAATCATTTCCAAACTTTCCTTGTGGCAGCCCAACCCAGAATTAGTTGTAGTCTGATTTGGACATGCAAAAACAAATGAAGATTTAAAAAAATCCTGAAAGAACAATGACTACAACACTACAAAAATCACTAAGATCCTACAAGTTTGTTAACAGTGCATATTTACTCTCAGAAACATCTTTACTTCTGATCTATGTCAGCTCCACTATCCTTTTCCTACTGCAAAGGTTTGGAAGAGTTAAGGTCTGATTGTGGTAATATATGTAACAACTATGGTTACATATATTACCACTTCACTGGAGGTGTAGCATTTAAAGAGAGAGAGAATAAGAACAGTGTCAATAAAAGGTGTGACAGTATTAACATCTAAAAACATACTTTTTGATGAGGCACTACAGCAAAACACACAGTGACTTACACTTGTTTGCTGTCCCCTGATAAGGAGCCCACACTCAGGTACACATTTCTGAGCACGGGGCAGTTGGATGGCCTAGTAGTTATGGTGTTGGCCCTGTAATCAGAAGGTTGGGGGTTTGAATCCCAACTGCTAGTGTCACCACTGAGGTACCTTGAGCAAGGTTGCAGTCACACATGACTATAAGGGTTAATAAATTAAATTAATTAAACCTACATCAGCCCACAACACTTAGTTTGAACAGATATCTCCTGATGTAGATGTTGAAGACTGACAGCAGCAGGAAATAGATGGTTTGGCTCGGATAACCAGAAGTTCTGTCTTGACAAGATTTAGCTGTAGATGGTGATCCTTTGTCCATGTCGATACGTCTGATGGACAAGCTGAGATTTATGCTGAGACGCTGTGGTCATTTCGCCAGGAAGGACAGGTATAGCTGTATATTGTCAGCATAACAGTGATAGGAGAAGCCATGAGAGCAAAACATCAAGCCCAAGGAGTTGGTGAAAATTGCAAAGAGTAGGGGCCCCACAACTGAGCCTTGGGGGACTCTGGTGTGCTGCTGATGGGCTGGAGATGTTCAACCCAACCATGATACCTTCAATGAATGTCCAGAGAGCTCTATTGGAGATTCACAAGTTTGAGAGGATAGATAGGACGCTGCTGTTGATCCAGATGATAGATTCAGAAGGATAAGAATCGAGTGTCACGTCGGGGGTGCTCAGGGAGTGAAGCAAGGCACGTGTGCAGGTTCTTTTTAGATGGTATTTAATACATTAAAGACACAGAATCTGTACAAAACCAAAACCAAAAGGCATGATGGCCGAACAAAAACAATTAACAGAAGACACAAAAGGAGCAGGAACAGTGAAGATAAAGGTGAGGGTATTTGTGAGGGTTGACCAGCAAAATCCATATAAACTCAAATAACTTAAATACTAAACACACTTGGGCACAAACCAATCAAGAACCCCAATCACTTAATCTAAACACATGACAGCTGACACAGTGACCTAAAACACAATTGTACACCTATAGGTTCAAAATAAAAGTCTCAAACAAAAACCCCAGCCATAACAGTACCCCCCCCCTACGGTGCCCACCCGGGCACCCCAAAACCCCTACCAAGGGCGGAGGAGGAGAAGACGGAGGCAAACACTCCCAAAAAATTCACGGACCGTGGGCCCTACACGTCCTCCCCTTAATAGGGTGCATTCGCGCCGGCCGCTCTGGGTCACGTCCGTTCTGGGTCGAACCGTGTAGGTCGCACGTCCGCTCAAGTGGCGCCCCCTCGGGGGGCCACTATCACTTGTACACCCCCCAAAAAAATTAATGCAGGATTCACCCTTTCTCAATGAGCGCTGTTCTAAAGCACCCTGGGGGTTCCAGGTCCTTTTCAGGGCACTTTCACCCCTTTTTCCCCGAGATTCTAGTCCTAGTTGCAGGCGGGGGGGCTTGCTTGTCTCCACGGTGTTTGGGACGACTTCCCTCGCTGCCCGCACAGAAGCCCTCGTCCCTTTCCTGGACCTGCTTCCCTCGGATGCAGGCGGGGTGGCTTGCCGGTGCTCGGGTGCGTTGAGGAATATGTCCCTCACTGCCGTGACCAAAGCCCACGTCCCTTTCGGTGGCAACACTGACACCAGCACATCCTTGACCTGCTGCCAGAAGACCTGCCTTGAAACCTGCGCTGAAACTCATAGACCACCCAGGGGACACGTCCCTCGGAATCAGTTTGCACACCGGGATGCTATGTGGGTGTTGAAGCACGCACCTTCAGCGTGGGAGTAGGGGGGCCAGGCTTGGATCCTACAAGCGGGAGCCCAGGCGCCGGCGCGGGGCGGAGTCGTAGAGCGAGCCTTAGTGACCAGCAACGGAGCCACACGAGCACCCGGGGGGAACACCCCCGAAACGCCGTCCCTAGACGCGCAGTGCATGCAGCGGGCTCAGGCTCCGGAGGAACCTTCACTCCGGACGGCCTCTCTAGCCCACTGACTCCGCGCTGGTCGGAGGCAGGCTCACGCTCACACCCGGATGCCGGCAAAGGGGCTGCCTACTCACCGGGAGTCTGAGCCTGGGAGTCTGGTACAGGAACCTGCTGTGCCTCTGGTTGTAGGCTGGTCAAATCTGTCACGTCGGGAGTGCTCAGGGAGTGAAGCGAGGTGCGCATGCAGGTTCTTTTTTAGATGGTATTTAATGCATAAAAGACACAGAATCTGTACAAAACCAAAACCAAAAGGCACGATGGCCGAAGATAAAGGTGAGGGTTGTGAGGGTTGACCAGCCAAATCTATATAAACTCAAATAACTTAAATACTAAACACACTTGGACACAAACCAATCAAGAATCCCAATCACTTAATCTAAACACGTGACAGCTGACATAGCTACACAAATATACACCTATAGGTTCAGAATAAAAGTCTCAAACAAAAACCCCAGCCATAACATCGAGGACTGAGTTTGGAATAAGGAGGTAATTCTGAAGGAGGATATCTGAGACCTGTGTGAAGACCTGACTTTCAATGATTTTGGATAAGAATGGAAGCAATGAGATTGGCCAAAAATTCTCAACTTGAGCAGGGTTGAGGGAAGGCTTTTTGAGCAGAGGCGTAACCTGAGCCTGTTGGAAGCCCATAATGAATGTTTTGGAGGTAAGTGAAGATTTATCACATGAATGATAGTGGCCATGATAGTTGAAGAGATGGCTTGGAAGAGCCATGTAGGGATAGGGTTGAGGGGACTTGTAGTGGAACAGCTACAAGTCAGAGTTTAAAGGGGTCAGAAGTGAGAGTGGTAAAAGAGTGCAGTAATGATGCACTTTAGAAAGTATAATGTGACCCAAGAAAGTATAATGTGACAACGGCGAATCAATGAATTGGCTACTGATAGCTGCCACCTTTTCAGTGAAAAAGGAGATAAATACCTCTGCTAAGAGGTTGGTGTGGCTATCCATGGCCAGGATTCAGAAATTGATGGAATAGTCAGCAGCAGTGCGACCCCCCTGCCTCAACTAAAGAAGGCGTGTACTGCTGGTCTTCCCTTGGTCCAGATAATCAAACACAGCTTTCAGCTGCTGCACAAACTCAGAGTAGTCTTGTGTGGTAGAACCCCTCCCTCTCCAGAGTCCTGAGTGCGCCCTGTTAGGCGTTGGATCATCACAGAAATCTTCTGAGCAGCTGTTATGACTGGAAATTCAGCAAAATACAGTTTACAAGCTAACAAAAAGTTACAACACCCTGCTGGGACCCCCATACCTCTCTGGTAGTGACGCATGCCTTGGCGTCCATGTGCACACGACCACCACATGTGTGGGCACCAATGGGGGTGTGGTGCACATCGCCTGCACAAATTGGGAGCCCATTGTGGTCAGCTGCTTCAGCTGTGTTTGTTGTGCAGCCATGCACAGTTGGAGCTGCTCCTCATCATAGGCAGTGGGACTCCCGCTGCATCCATGTAGTAGGTGCGGTCATCTGTCGTGTTGTGCGAGCAAGGAGTCCAACTGTAGGAGAGAACTTCAGAACAAAATGAACTTTAATGAACTTAAGCAGAGAGTGAGCTCCAGGAGCTCTAAACAAAACAAGTCTTTCACAATACTGCTGCAGGATCCGATTCCCAGAAGTCCTTCCACTCCCTGTAGGACAATGGCTTAAGGGGGCACGCTTGGCTGGACGTCTGAATCATTAGGCTATTAGGCTCACTCGGAATGGTGGCCAGTAGGTTTGGTTCACTTCCAGCGGAACCACTTGTGGTGAGAGGCAGTTCACCGAGTCACGCCTGTAGTGACAGAGGGGAGACACAGAGAGAGAGCAGACAATCACCGTCTACCGTGAGTGCCTCGGGGAAGCCTTAGTCTTGCAGTGGTTTCTCCAGACTGGGTCCGCAATCCAACTGCCACTTGAAGCACGGCCGATAGGAGTCAAGCTGAGATGGATACAGAGACACGAGTCCATGCTTCCCTTTGTGCTGAACAGGCAAGAATGAAACTCACATGTAAACAAACCAGGATGACCTCCCTCTGGACCGGCCGGCATTTACCAAGAAACTGATGGTCACTCTGAATGAGATTCAGAAATCCTTTGTGCAGATATGCAAACCGCACAGAAGAAGAACCATCAGTGAAGCTCTAAATCAGTCATGCATGTATGTTAGATTGGTCAGACGGAAGCTGTTTCACACTAAAGAACACAAAGGTGCCCACTGGGAGTTTGCCAAACAACACCTTAAGGACTCTCTGGCTAGGATTTGCAAATTCCTCCAGTCTGATGAAACAAAGATTGAACTGTTTGTCCATAAATATTTGGATCTTTTGCTGTGTCAGGGACTGGGAGACTAGTCAGAATAGAGGGAAAGATGGATGCAAAAAATATACAGCAGTCTTCAGGGAACACCTTTTCAAGAGTGCTCTGGATCTCAGGCTAGGGTGAAGCTTTACATTCCAACAGGACAACGATCCCAAAGCATGCCACCAAGAAAACAAAGGAATGAATTCAGGAAATATCTGTGAAAGTTGGAAACACTTTTGGAGTATTATGTATTGATTGAAATTAATCAATTTTAAATGAGTCTTAGACATAATAAAATGAGGACAACATATAAACACAATTAGAAAACATTCCATATGCACTGGACTTATGGTCCATATTAAAACTGCATGTAATTTAATCAGAGGTGAGCAGTGTTGAGTTGTGTAGAGTAGACTTGCAATTTCAGCCAAAAAAATCTCAAAAGTAAAAGTAAAGGGGCTTTTCCACTAAACAACTTCACACTTAAAGGTGACACCATAGAAGAACAAAAAAAATGAACAGGTCTTGGGAGAATCATTTTTGTATATTAAATGTATGAATGTGGACTTTTCAGGTTTCAAGAACATCTATATTATGTAATGTAAATATTTCTATAGGATTGGTATACAACTTTTTTACACAATGTGAAGAATTTTCAAACATGGTTTAAAACTCTCCAGCGAATGTGTGCAATGCAAACGGGAGCTCCATAAGTGCGGGTCTTATTTCAGCATTGTGTTAAGGGTTTGTGAAAACATCCACTATAATCTGTAGTAGTCCGCTTGTAGAAAACTTTGTGATTTGTGTGCTTTAATTAAAATTAATCCACCTGTGAATGCTGTGTTGCGTTCAGCTGTATCCATACATGGCTTGGTAAGAGCCAGTGAATACCAGCCTCCCAGTGGCAAAAAAGGTAAAGGGCAGGACTTTTAACCAGACAAGCAGGTTATGCACACAACTTTTTCCAGTGAAACCAATGTTTGGGTGTCGCAAAACACTGATTTCATAGCAATCATGCAATCACATTTCGCATTTTCTCATGGAAATGCAACTTATAGTCACTATTTTTGTTATTTTTATTGCTGAATTTGGCGTCTCTACTCCTCCTGTAGATTTTTCAAATATGGGCATGGCTCCAACATCAAAAAATTTGGAGCCTCTTCTCCTCGTGTGAATGCTTGTTTTGGTGCTGTTAGCCAAGCTGCCAGCCAGCTTTGTTAGCTGATTTGAGACCAAATCTGAACTCTTCTGGGTGAAGAATGTGTCTGAAGGACAGTAAAATATGGTAGGGAATGGTAGATTCTCTTGAGTTTTTTATCTCCATGCACACAGATGCTGCCTCATGCCCCCATGGACTGTAAATGAAAAATGCATGAAAAATGTGTTTATTTTTGAGCCTTTACTGGTAAAACACCATCATATACAATGATGCTCTTATTTAAAGCTTCTGTATGTATGATTCAACAGTGGAGGCTTCACACATTACATTAAGCTTTGTTTAGTGATCATCTGTCATGTAGAACCAGAGTTCTCAAATGTTTAAAAATCATAAAATTTACAACTTTTGGCAGACAAAGCATGTGGTGTGAAAAGCCCAAACTTAAGAAGTAAAATGCGACAAAATTCGAACAGATTTTTTTTGTTAATGTGAATGTTCATGCATTTTTCAATCATGAATATTGCTGTGTCCAACTAGTTGGTTAAAATAATTAGCTAGGTTGTGCTTAAAAAAGTACTGACTTGTCCATTACACATTGTTTGAGACTTTGAGAATATTAGAAAAGAACAAGTAATGAAGAAATGGGAAAAAATGCACTAAGGGCTACAGTGCTTTAGTTTGAAAGTAAGGGCTGGTTTTGCTCAATGTCACCTTTTTCTCTATGTTAACCTTTATGTTAACCTTTGTCATAGCTACTCACTTACAGCCCACGTTGGAGGCATAAGAATGTAACTGCTGGACCTCAGCAACCATTAGTAACCCAATAGCAACCACCTATCAACAACCATTGCAACTTACCTTCGTATTTTCTCATGGAAATGCATCAGTAATCACACTGTTGTTCTTCTGAAGTTTGAATTTGGCGATAACATCTCCCACAGTATGTGTATATATGTTCTTTATCAGTTGATCAGGTACTGATCGTTAAAAAAATCGAGTTTTTTGTTGTCAAGTCACCTCTGTAATATATGATGAGAGAGAGAGAACAATCGCGTCTCCTTTAAAATATGTGACGGAGAGTCTGTGACATCATAAATATGGCAGCCACAATGCGGCAAAAAGCGAGGAAACAAACATGAAGAAACAAAAGCGTAAGAAAACACACCGCAGACTCATAAACAGAATTCAAGACACTAAAACCCAGGTCAGTTATAACAAACAGACAAGTGTCACTGTTTGATGTGATCTGAGAAGCACTGATCGGCTCACAGGTGCACTTTTCTGTGTGTGTGTTTTAAATCAAAACTTACTAGTTCCATTTCCATTTTTTGGTGAAATGGCCACTTTGAAAGGCAGAATATGTGTGGTTACCTGTGTGGTTAAATAGGCCACCTATTTCTGAAAATGAATCGGAAATTTCAACATTAAATCCAAATTAACATAAACTTTTGTGTCACAGTCGTTTCAGATATTTGGTCTGTAGTGCTGAGTCACAGTCTGCTAGGAAAACACTTTCACCTGAAGGTTTTCAGCCGTGCTCCTGTGCTCAGTGTTCAGTTTTTCCCGCTTGATCTGTTTTCTAGTTCCCTGTCTCCTCTTTCCCCTGTGCGAATAAAATACAAATCACTTTTGATGTAAGCTATAGATTTTGTACCAACTTTGAAAATGTAAAAGTGATTTCAAATGCAAAACACCAACATATCGCACCTTTTTAATGGCAGGAAGTGCTAAGCATGTTGGGCTCATCCTCAGCTTTGGAGTCGCAGTTGCAACACTGCACTAGATTCCTTCTCCTTTTGTAAAACATTCTGAGTATAAAATGTCCTTTGTTGCTTGTTTAAAACATAAATATAGCCACTCATTACCACAGTTTATGCCTACATTTTTGGAGATACCTCCTTATCTAGACAACTTCTCATCATCTCCAGAGAACACAGAAGGGCTGTATAGCCCTCTAGCCAGTGGTTGTGCAGGTTAACAAAGTAGTTGTGCAGGGATGTACCCGCTCCTGTCACATGTCCCACAGTGATAATCAAGAATTCTGAATGGATAAACAAACACATCAGGGCTGGGGTGTCAAACTCTGGTCCTGGAGGGTCGGTGTCCAGCACAGTTTGATGGTTCTCCTACTCAAACACATTCACTAAACCTGACAATTAACTGGCGAGGTGAACTAGGTGTTTCTGAGCAGGGAAATCACCAAAACATGCTGGACCACGGCCCTCCAGGATTGGAGTTTCACACCCGTGCATTAGAGGAAAATTTTTAGCTAGTTTTAGCAAACTAGTTTTACTTACTGACTGTATTACTAAAATAGATCCTCTGAGGGAAAAAAATGATCTCTTTGATTTTCCTGGGTGAGAAATCAGAGGTCTGTCTTCTGACTATTTCCACATCCATGTACATTTTTGAGCAGGGCAGTTGATGCAGACCAACTAGTCCTCATCAACCCTAAACGTTAACACAGTCTGGCTGTTTTCACCAGTTAGGAAACTTCTCTGCATCTATACAGGGCATCTGCAGGAGAATACTACTACTGATGTTTCAATAACAGTAGTTTAAAGTAGAGTAAAAATGTTAGAATTGAATTAATCTGTTTATAAATGTTAAAATTTAAAATATTTAAACTTCATTATTGCTTTTACTTCAGAGACATCTGTGGTGGGCTTTGGCTATTTTTACACCCTTTAGGACCTCCTGGAACTGTAATGTTCACTGAAAAAGACCCAAATGCAGATATAAAGAATAGTACGTTTTAATCCAAAATTCTCAAAGGAATACAAAGTCCACAAAGCAGGAGGCAAAATCCCAAATATATAGCAAAAGGTCCAAACCAGATTCTAAACTGCTCGTTAAGCAGTTGTGTGAAACTCTGGGATGGATATCCGGAGAGGATCTACTGGAAGCCCCAGTGTCTGGCTCCAGTCCGGGTCTAGACCTCACAGGAACCATGGCAATGGATGAGGCAACACACAAATAATAAATTCCATAGGTTTAGGCACCACACAATGACACAGCTTTCACTTCCTTCCCTCAAGGTCTCCCATCTCCCTCCCAGTTGGGGTGCCACTACAATACATAATACACAGCACAGTAAAAGTTGTTCCCAATTTGCAGCAAGGTAGATAAGGTAGAAAGAAAGAGAAAAAAAAAACAAAGCAAATAAGTCCATGGGCCGACATGCTGCCCTGTGTGGGCCAACGAAAATAATGAAAAACCTTAACCCCTGCCACTTGCTTCCCTGTGCTTCATATCCCCACACTTTCCCCGCACCACCGTCCACCCTCTGGTGCTCGCCCCGGCATCTCCCTCCCAGCCCCCAGTTGCTGCCACACCACTGTCAACCTCCGGATCTGTGGGAGAAACCGGACAGCACTTAGACATCTTCACACCCAAATTGGCTGCCCACGCTCTCAGCTAGCCGAAACCCATTCCCTTCATGCTGGATTGAGCGCACTTGGCATCTTGCTAGCGTCCTCCTGCCGCCACTGATGTCCTCTCGGCCCCCAAACAATTGCAATGCCCCCCCCCCCCATTATAACATAGACATGTACGCAGTTAACTTAGCTCTCAATCATATTCATGCATTTATAAAAATAAATAAAATAAAAATAAATGATTTGACAAACTATTAGTCCAGAGCTTCTTCAGCATGTCATATCACTGCCTCCCAGACCCTGAACTCTGGTGCTCCTCCAGCATCAGCCACAGGTGGTCCACATTGCCTGGCCAGCATCACACAGGTCAAACATTTTTATAAACACCCATGGTGCCCTCTAGTGTTAAATGCAAATATTAGTGGTAAATATTTGCCTGTATAAAGTGCCTTGACTGGTCATGGGTTGAGAATTTCAAGTTATGGTATGGTAAATTTGGTAAATTTCCATGTATGTTATTCTTGTCATTTCCACTAAAGGAAAGGAAACATATGCATTCATGAGCCAAAATAACCATTTTTATTTATACCCCTGCTGAAAAAAACACAATTAGAACTATTGTTTTGCTCCCTAATGGGGACTGATTACATGAGAAACCACAAAAACCCTGTAGAATACCATTAGATCCCTTCTAGAATCAGTTACATGTCACCACATCATTAGGATCCTTTACATTGTGATCTTGCCTCATCAGGAAAACACAAAATACCATTACTAACCATTAGATATCCCTGAAAAAACAGCCACATATAACCAATATATAGTTAAATTGGTTATATGTTTCCCAAGTGACCAGAACAAACAACAGTATACTATTACAGAACAAAGATGATGAAACAAAAATGTAAATTATTTTCTATTTTAATCATGTAATCCTTTGGACCTTAAGGGCTCCTTAAGAAAAAGCCCTTATTTCATTCAAAAACGAAAGAGATAAAAGGTCAATAAAATGGTAGTGGTGCAAAATGATCATGTTACTGACTACAAACCTCAACATGATGTCTCGAGACATATTTGTGACATGTATGCAATAATGTATACCGCTAATTCGCGGTTCAGAATTCAGTTGGCTTCAGTTATTCACAGATGTTGTCTGAGAACCCAAATAAAAGTAGCCAATCCGAGAATGTCATTCATTTTTCCTCGCTGCTGATTACCTGCTGCCCTGTGACGCATCTCTGGCAACTGCAGTCCAGCATTCCTGCATCAGTTCCTGAACCGTTTCCTGCGTGGAGCGTCTCGAGTGTTTTGTGTTTCTTGTGTTTTTCATTTTGTTCTTCTTGTGTTTTTCATTTTGTTCTTCTTAAAGCCTTATATTTTTAATACTGTAAATTCAATTCATTTATTACTGTATTTACCAGTGCGCGAAACAGCAGTTCAGCGTAAACTGTACAGTACGAATACGGGTTTACCTTTACATTTTTTAAGGGTATTAAACAGAGTCTAAAATGAAATTGAAGTATTTCGGGAGCATATCTGAGTTTACACAAAAAATTGTAGGCAATTGTAGGTATTTGTTTTCGTACTAGTGTTAATGTTACAATGATGCTTTTCCTATTGCTGAGGTTTAGCAGTTAAGGTGTTGGTTGATTGTGTCATCTGGCCTTCCCTGGGCGCTGATTTGGACATGCAGAACCAAATGAAGATAAAAAATCCTGAAAAGAGAAAGAAAATCATTAAGATCCTACAAGTTTATTAACAACGCATGTTTTAACTCAGGAAAGTCTCATGGCATTAATCTTTAGTTCTGATCTACGTCTCACAGAATTTATCTTTTGTTCTGATCTTATTATTCCTCTCCTACTACAAGGGTTTGGGAGAGTTAAGGCCTGATTTAACTGTTCACAGTACAGTTGTTGTACATTTAATTAAAGGAAATCTTTTGCACCAAATGGATTTGTTTTCTGATGGATTTGTTTTCAACACTCTGGGAAACTGATAAGAAGATGGAAGAGAATGGAAAATGTGATTCCTTGAGAAGTAGTGACAATGGATATTTATTTTAAGTACTTTTAAACCTAACACTAACTAGACACACTATGAACATACAACAAGACAAAGGTTACTAAGGTAACTGGCACTCCAATCCCTTCAGTCAGCTATAAAGTTATTTAAACCAATTTATGAAGGGCCATAGCTGAAAGATTGGTCAGTTTTAACTTTTATTTTGCATATTTTTTATTTGGTGTGAATGGGGTAAATTTTCTCTACCCCTCACTTGCACTGCCCACTGTGGTCCATTACCATTAACTTCACTCTTTAGTTTAGTATTAGACTACACTGGGTGGTACAGGTGAGGTGTAGAGAAGCTTGATTTTTAGTTTGACCCATAATTTATTTATATTCAATTAGACAAATAATGTGTCATTCCAAATTTGACACACTGCATCAACAAATAGGACATGGTATAAATGCCTGTTTGTACTCACCCTGCAGCGAATTAAATATACAGAAGAGATAGAGGCCAACGGTGGAAATCTGTCCAAAGGAGAAGAAGATCAGACCCCAGCTGATTCCCAGTAGACAGGTGATTCCCAGCAGTGTGCAGACGTCCTTGGCCTTATGTTTCCGCTGTGGGCCCGATGTGGGCCGCTGAAAAAAGAATGTGCGTACTACCACTACCAACATGGCCAGATTAAAGGTGAAAATCACACAGAAGAACCCAAATATGGTTGCATATATCACTGCTTCACTGGAGGTGTAGCATCTACAGAGGGAGTGAGAGAGAGAGAGAGAGAGAGAGAGAGAGAGAGAGAGAGGGAGTAAGAAAAAGTGTCAGTAAAAGGTGTGACCATTTCAACATCCAAAATCATACCTTCTGATGAGGCACTGCAGCAAAACGCACAGTGACTTACACATGGGTGCCGTTCTGTGATGGGGAGCCCACACTCAGGTAGACACTTTTGTCAATAATGAGGATCAAAATAACAACAACAGCAGGGACACCTA
>JBBIGA010047150.1:0-13076 GCA_037576975.1 Alestes dentex
GGCGGTGACCCGTTCATGGTCTGGACTGATCATCAGAATCTCATTTCGATCCGGCAGGCCAAACAGTTAAATCCTCGACAGGCGCGGTGGTCCACGTTCTTTGAACAGTTTCATTTCCAACTCTCCTACCGCCCGGGGTCCAAGAACACCAAGGCTGACGCCCTCTCTCGCCAACACCAGGCAGAGAGCCCCCGGGCGGAGCCCGCGCCTGTCCTCCCTCCTCACATCATTGTGGCACCTCTCCGGTGGGGGTTGGAAGACAGAGTGCTCTCCCCCGTGACAATTTAACACAGAAGATGGATGAACAGACGGCTCTGCTGCGAAAGTTTGAAAGCGTATTGATATGGCAGAAATAAGAAAAAATAAAGAAGCTATTGCCGAGCTGCAGGAGAAAATTGAAAGTTGAGCTTCAGAAAGAAAACAAATCCCGGCGAAGCTCTTGTGAGGAACAAACTCGCTACAAGGGAAGGTGGAATCTAAGGCTAACTAGTCTTCCTGAGAAAGATGATGAAAACATGAGAGAGACAGTCACTGGCATACTCACCAGAGTTGCGCCTATGTCAGTGGATAGACTGAGAGAAGCGGTCGACACTGTTCATCGACTCGGAAGACAGGGAAACGCTGCCTCCTCCGTGACCCCGAGGGCCATCATTATTCAATTCGGCATGAGAACGGTCCAGGACGACATCTTGAAGAAATCGAGAGATGCGAGAGTCTGCAAGAGATGAGCATCCGCTTTAAGGAATACTTCTCCAAAGAAGACCGGGAGGCTCGAGCCAAACTGTGGCCTTTGGTTCAGGAAGCCAGGAGTAAGGGTTGTGTATGTATGGATACAGTAATAGAGCTCTGAACAAAAAACTTCTTACATTCTTATGTGAAAGATTGGAACAATGGAACATACGTTATTCGGCTGACAGAATTATTATGGGAGGAGACTTTGATGTGGTTCCCGATCTTTGCTTAGATCGTTTTCCATCTAAGGCATCATGTCACATTTTTGATGAAGATATTCTGAATTTGCTCACCAAAGTCAGCCTGTGTGACTACTGGAGAATGAAACATCCCACTGCATCTCAATACACTTGGTTTAATGCCTCAAACAATGGTCAATGCTCAAGGATAGATTACTGGTTAATTTCAAACAATTTGATTAATAATATTTCAAAGTGTGAAATCTCAGCATCTCCTCTAACTGATCACTGTGTGATTTATTTACATTAACTAAAGAGGGACCTTGTAATCATATATGGAAATTTAATAACAACCTTTGGAACGATGAAAACGTTTGTACTGAGGTGAAACAATTAATTGAAGAGATTGGCCAAATGGAAATGTATAATTTAAGCAAATGGGAATTGTTCAAATTCAGAGTTAAACAGGTGGCAATTCAAATAAGTAAATCATCTACTAAACAGAATAAATAATTATTGAGGGCATCAATAAATTATGCTGCAAAAAAGATTTATCATTAGAGGAGCAAATACATCTAAACAAATTTCAATCTCATTTAGACAAACTATTTTTAGAGAAAGCTAATGGTGCTTACATTCGCTCAAGAGCTCGATGGATCGAAGAGGAGTGAAAAAACAGAGACAAGCTAAAAAGAAAATACAAAAACTGATTATTAAGGGAGTTGCAACTGATGATCAAGTAAATGAGGGAATATTCCAGTTTTACAGCAACCTCTATAAATCAAATTATTCAGCGGATAATGGTACTGCGTTTCTTGGGGAAATGAAAGGTTTTATTAATACACTGATATTCTCCCCGCATGTCTACCCTATGGAATGATAGAGTGATAACGTTTAATAGAAAGTCACTATTCAATCAAAACTGGTTTGAGAGTGATATCTCGTTTGTAACAGATTTGTTGGACTCAGAAGGTAATCTGTTAGATCATACGTCTTTTCTTAAGAAATATACATTAGGTTGTACACTAAAAGAATACAGGCAGGATTGTTTTGCAATTCCATTGGCATTAAGGCAGTTCATCTACAACATCATGTTATAATCAGCAGTTAAAACAGTGTTGCCAGAACATAAAAATTGGAACTTGTGATCTAAATGATAGTAAATGTAATAACAAGGTTATTAGTGCAAATTTCAAATCCATTTCAAATCCATTTGCTTCCATGAGTTTAACTCAGGAAAACATTTGCAAGTTTTTAATGGGGATCAGTCAATTATGGAAAAGGCTTTTTCTAAATTTGTTAAGTGGCCTGTTTCCCCCAAAATTAAAGAAACACATTTTAAGATAATTAAATAATACATATCCGGTGGCAGAATTCCTAAAAAGAAGATTTAAATTTGAGGTGGACCTGTGTTCTTTTTGTGATTCAACTTGTGAAACATTACAACACTTGTTCTTTTCATGTCCTGTATCAGCTACACAGCTGGTGTAGTTCTCCACACATTGTGTGGAGTGATCTGTGTGTAATATTTTATTTTCTGAATCTATAGTGTATTTGTGTTAAGTGTCCATTTGTCATATGTGAACACACCACAGCACACAGTGTGAACAGTGTGAAATTCTTCCTCTGCATTTAACCATTCTCCAGGTGAGGCAGTGGGCACCCAGCGACTCGGGGCCTGGGAACAGTGTACGGGGAAGGTACCCTTGCTCAGGGGCACCTCAGTGGTGCCACTAGAAATTCTGGGATTCGAACCCACATCCTTCTGATCGCAGAGGCAACTCCCTAGTCACTAGACCGCCCCCCCCCCCAGTGTATTTCTAGTGGCCATGAGATGAATCAGTAAACTGTCCCAGCACATTTTCAGTGTCCCATTTTTAACAGGCCACACATTGGAAGTGTAACACAAAGTACAACTGGAACTGGAACGGACGCAGGTTTGGAATGAGACACAGAGCGCCTGTGTGCTTAAAACGGGATGCGGTGGCGGTGGTGGGGTTTTCTGCTATATTTATACAGGATTCCAGTTTAGGGCGGTCACGTGACCTCGGAGGGGGCCGTGCCGTTCTTCTAGTCGAAGAGTTACGGTAAAGAATTACGGTCCCGTCATCTTCTTCCGTGCTGGCTTTCATAATAAAGTAATATAAAATTCAAAAGAAGAGAGGAGAATTTTGAACGACAGGGCGGTCGGTGGATGGTGCGTGTCCTGTCGACGGAATAGGAGCTGCGCGGGTGTGTAAAGAGGGGCAGTTTGGTTGTTGCAGGAGAGGGAGAGTTTTGAGCTGCGCGATGGAAGCGATGGGGAGCGACTCGCATTTCCAGACCCAGTTATCCTCGATCATGGAAATGCTGGCCAAAACGGCCGTGGCAGAAATCGCCAAACTTGTGGAGGAGAGCCACACGATGCTGAGGTTGGAGATCACCCGGAGGATCTCCGAGAACGAGTCCCTGAAGAGCAGGTGCGGTTTCCTGGAGAGCGAGCTGAAGGGGACCAGGAGAAAACTGCAGGCGAGCCTGGATGCGCGCTTTGGCAGCGGTTCAGAAGGTAAGAGCTCACCAACAATGGGGGGTAAATGCTCCTCTGACCCCTCCTGACTGCAGAAAAGTGATGCATGTGATGTTGGATTAGAAATAAGCCTGAGCGCTTGTTCTCCACTCTGTCCTGCAGACCCTTCCCGTCGTCCCACCATAGACGGGGTCTTTGGGAAAGAATGGTGTATGGATTTGTGGAAGGAGAAGGAGGCCAGTGCTAGGCAGAGAGACGACAGACACAAAGACCCCTGTGTAGTAGAGGTTGGTGTGGATGAACTAGGACCCAGACTTTCCCATGTTTCAGGACTCTTCCACTGCATTGTTTTGTGTTTTCTGATGATCAAGTCCTCCTTAAGTTGGACCAGGTGTGGTAAAGCAAGGAAACAGTGGAAAGGTGGAGTGGGCAAGCGCCCCCAGCAGGGAGAGCCAGCTTACCTCAAGTGCTCCAAATGAGGACCAACGCTCTTAATTTAGCTCATCAGTCTTCTCAGAACTTGATTATTTGGATCAGGTGTTGCAGATTATATTTGGAAGGTAGATCTCCAGTTAGAGATCACTTGTGTTCAGTTGAAGCACTTAAACCCTTGGCTTATTATTATTAGTCAGTTACTTATCAGGCTTATTAACTATTACCTTCTATGGAACTACTATTGTTTCTTAATTTTATGTAACAAGTTGAAACAGGCAGGTATTTATGATTTTCCAGACCCTCTGATAGAGATTTTTGGTTTCCAGATTTGCTTTTTTCAGTTTAATGATGCAGCTACAGGGCTAACATTTGTTAACAATCCCTAGAAATCAATAGTCACTTTTTCTATAATCAGAAACAGAATCGGAAAACTGGAGGAAACTGCTTCTGCTACAACTGCACAGTCACAGAGACACAAAGACAAGAACGATATAAAATATAATATAAAGTCAAGAAAATACTCTGTATTGCATACAATATTTGATATACACAAAATGCTGTGGTCATTAAAAGAAATGAATATAAATACTATTGATGAATAAATAAAAGTGCTGAAGTTGTTTACTAGTAAACGCAAAAGTGGTTTGGAGTTCTTCATACAGGGTCCTTTGCTTTATTTAATAATAACATTAGTAGTGTTATTGCACATAAGACTATTGCACATACCAATAAAGATATTGCACATACTGATAATTTTAGCCCACAATAAGAAATTGCACATCTGAGTATCATGATGTTATTGCACAGTTTATT
Organism: Alestes dentex; assembly: GCA_037576975.1. Classification (NCBI taxonomy): domain Eukaryota; kingdom Metazoa; phylum Chordata; class Actinopteri; order Characiformes; family Alestidae; genus Alestes; species Alestes dentex. Next base: position 4,666 of record JBBIGA010047150.1, read on the forward strand.
GCATGGGTGTGTTATAGAGGGAGGAGTTACAGTTTTAGGGATTCTGAAATGCATCCCTAAAACATCTCTCTACCTTCACCAACCCCATTCAGCTGTTAATTTAACACGGCAGAGACACAGTAAGACACCTTAAGGAACATCTGGGTGCAGTTGTAGAGAAGACTGATAAAGCACTTAGCCTCTAAGCTCCAGTGGACAGACAAAGAGGGACGTTTTAACACCAAAGGTGTCTTATATGATTAACTCCATTTGCAATAAGTGGACAGTTTTGTACAAAGCATTCTGTTAAAGGGCTGAACTGTTGGATAATGTTTAAATGCTTGTTTGCTGTACATTGTAGGGTAAGGTCACATCCTAAATTTTCTGTATTGCATGTTTTTCAGTCAGTCAATCTCATCGATGATGGACCTGACATGATTATTATCAAAGATGAGACATTAGAAGACTGTTCTGGGAACAGCAAGCTACAAACAGACTTAAAGAGCAATGAGAAAGGTATGTTGAACGAGAACGGTGAACATAACCAAGTCACCGCTGAAGTGTCTGACTATAATATACTCCTTTAATTTGTCTAGATGCAGGGCCTGCGTTCCCAAGCTCTGAGAGGGATGCGGGTCATGGCAGTGAAGACTTCATGACCTACAGCAATCCTCTGGGTAACAGTGAACATAGCCAAGAAGACGGCCAGAAGTTTGAGCCGAGGTCGTCCGCGCTTCTAGATGGCGCAACTTCATCAAACCTAACCATAGATGAGTTTGGCGGATTTTACCCCAGCAGCGTGAACTTGGGAATCCCAAAGGCCAGTTCAGAACAGAAGAAGATTGAATGCGTGTTCTGCGGGAAGAACTTCAATTACTTGAGCTATTTGAAGGTACACTTACGGACGCACTCCGGGGAGAAGCCGTTCGTGTGTTCGGTGTGTGGCCGATGCTTCGCTCAGAAAACGTACCTCAAGATACACATGCGCACTCACTCTGGGGAGAGACCCTACACCTGCATGGGATGTGGGAAGAGCTTTTCACAGAAAAGTTCCCTTAACATACACCTCCGCAGCCACACTGGAGAGAAACCCTACAGCTGTGTGGACTGTGGAAAACGCTACGCTTACAAACACGGGTTTAACACACATCAGTGCTCCAGCTAGGCTAATGTCAGTACTAAACATTTAGCTAGCGTTAACGTTAAACAGACACTGTGCATTTGGAGCAGTTGAAAGGCTTGTGCATGTGAAATGAATGTTTAGCTTAGAGGAAGGTATCCTTGTGTTAGAGTACAACAAACAGTTTCGGTTGATAGAGTGTAAACAATGATAATTAGGGTAAAGGGCAGCTTTGTAATTATTTTCCTGGATAAACATACTTTCTGCCAAGAAGACAGCTAGACACAAATTGAACTCATGTGCTGTGAACCAAAATTTTGGAGGGTTTGTTTTTTATGAGAAAGCCCAGTTTCGTATTTAATTTCAGGGGCAGGTGTGTATTAATAGGGTGTGCAATTAAATTTTGTATTTTAAATGACTATTTAATCTTTATTCACTCCTTTTAGTGGGTCTCTAGTTATTTTTGGTCAGGTATATTAATAAACCATTGTTTAATGAATATAGTGAATGTGTTTTTCTGCATTTAACAGTTATCTTAGCTCTAGCTTTGCTAAGGGGTTTAAACTACAAGGCTGTCTGTATTGTTAGGATAGATGTTTTTTCCATAGGCTATATATATGTTATATGTGCTCCACCAACTCTCACAACGTGTCAGGGTGGGGTTTGCAGCATCTGTGTGTATATTTATATATGTATAAAAATGGCGTACGTGGACGTGTACAAATAGGGTGTACTCTCAGCCTGAGGCATGGCCCATGATTAACTAGCCACATATATATCTATATATACTGTATACATTACAATTACAAGTAGGTATTATAAATGTATGCTGCTGATCTCAAGTCTCATTCAGTATAGGTCAGGAGCAGCGAGTTTTACCCACTGCAGTTAAGCGTTAAGGACTAAAATTCCAGTTATTTATTTAAGCAATAACCAAATTGATATATCAACCAAAAACTCTTGCTGTGGCAGCTACAATTTAAGTTCAATTCTGCTCTCTAGAGCTTAAAGCAATATTTAAAAAATAAATTAAACATTTCTACTCACCCCAGTTGCCAATATTCAACTGTTTTTGTTGTAAAAATACATCACCAGTATTCATTCAGCTAAGGCAGTTCAGACTTGTTGATGTGGTGTAGGACTGTGAGCTATAAAAATCCACAAAACTACTAGTCATGTCAGACAACTACTAGTCATGTCAGACAGCACCAAGCCCAGTTTTCATAAAGCATTCATACGGAGGACTGATCTGGGATCAGATTCCTCTGTATTTTTAGTGAAAACAGACCCTGTTGTCTAAAAAGGCTGCCTTCAGCATTCAGCGACACAGTCATGTTCTGTTTATTTTAACAGCTCACAGTAAGCCTTAACGTGTCCCAAGTCAACATGAACACATCAACATCTCTGAGACACCCTAATAAAGAGTGATTTGAGTCCATTTAAAGAAGTTTTGGGCACGCATTTATGGAAAAGGAGTGACTATCGGCTTCTAGTGTTAGTAACGTTAGTGCCAAACTAAAGAAACAAAATATGGGCGGTTTCTCAATATGCGTTCTTCTCTGTACTAATGTTCTCATGCACTTCATGAAACGTCCAGTTCCAGTTCATAGTTCACATCTAGCCAAGCACAGACCAAACACCCGGAAGTGTCCTCGATTCTTGGGCATTTTTAACTGACCACAGCCCGACCCATTCTACCCATTATATTCCACTTTTTTTGTCTTTCTTACAATATACAAACTACCTCCACCATAAATACCACAATTATTCTCCATGTCCTTTATAGGCATCATTAAAAAATTTAATCTATATATCTTTTTAATGAATAGGAGCGCAGGCAATTTGGTACAATTTGTTATTGTTAAAATGATGTGAAAATGCAATGTTTTGAGTCATTTTGAGCTGTGTCAGCACAAACACTACTGTTCTAAAAACGACTACTTAAGCATCCCATCCTCAGGAGTCTGGACTCCTCAGCTGATCTTGCTAGATCTGAACTCCCAAGAACAGGAATCCGTACCTGACCATACTGAGAACATGTTCTCCATATTGAGAAATGCCCATAGATTCCACATCTTATGTGGGTGTGAAAGATGTAGTTGATGTAGAAACTATTCCTGTAAAATCCAAACTGTATTAATTATATACTCCTATATACTCGCAAACATCACGTCTGTTCAAGTAAAGTAGAAAAACATCAGATTTGATCAGATTTATATAAGAATATATGAATGCAAGCCAACAGACATTTGACAGAGCTATAGGATTTCATCTAATCCAGCGAAAACATTATTTTACCAATGATGCATTCTAAAATCCGACGAAATGTGAATACAAAAAACTTCAAACTGTATATCATTTCCTGCATACCCAGTCACTCCCAGATTCATCCAGAACACACAGTGTATTTGTGTTTAGTTGCAAAAAAGCTGTGCTACCAATGCATCTAACCTGTTCCCAGAGAACTTGAGAAGTGTGGCTCCATTCAAATGACTACAAAGAGAAAACTCAATTCTTAATACTAGTATTGATCTTTGTTATTAAAGCTTTAGTCGCACATATTAAATTATCTAACTAATACTAAGTTGCAACGATGATACAACCACCGAGTATAAAGTGAAACAAAAGAGAGCTTGTTAAAGAGTACAGGTCTGGCCGTGTGGAATGTGAAGTCACTGTGATTTGTCCACAGTCTTCTTTGTTTTGACACTTTTCATCCCACTGTGAATAGCCAAGTGGTGATTCAGGTTCACTTTCTGCGTGAATCGTTTTCCACAGGTTACACACAAAAAGGGCTTCTCTCCTCTGTGGATGCGTTCGTGGGTGTTTAAGTTTCCTTTCTGGGTAAATCCTCTCCCGCAGTAACTGCATCTGTGCGGCCTCTCGCCAGTGTGCACGGCATAGTGAACCCGGAGGTTGGCTCTGGAATGGAACCTCTTCCCACACTGCTCGCAGCCAAACCTCTGATTCAGCATCTTTGAGGTGTTGTCAGGGGGCAAACACTTATGGGTTCGGAGCAGGTTCATTTGGGGAAACACCACCTTGCAAACGTGGCAAGTGTGTGAATTCTGCCTCTGGTGGCATTTCCTGTGTAAAGTAAGACTACTCTGCCGCACAAACGTCTTGCCACACTCTGAGCAGCTGAATTTTGTCTTCGCCGCCTGCTCTTCCGGCCCCGCTTCTTCTTGCAGGTCGAACCTGTCGAAGTAATCCAAGTTTTCACCCCCACTAAGGCTGAACAGGTTTTCTGAATCCATTAAGAGGTCCTGGGAGCTGTCCTCCTCCTGTGCCCTGAGGGACTGGGCTTCTGTGGACTCGCCCTCCATAAATTCAATGGGCATGCAGTATTCGTTAGGTTCCAGCTGATCATCACTCGGCAGAAGCAAATGTTTAATGGTGCCATCTGCAGATATAACCTTTGTGAAGTCTCCTCTTGGGAAACCCAGTGGCTCGGGATGGATATCTGGTGCCCCCAAAAATCCTGAAGATACAAAACACACGTCGTCGTCCTCCTCCTCCTCCTCCTCACCGCCTTCATCTTCCACTAGATTCACCTCCTGAACATCGTCCGGCTTTAACGGAGAGAGGGGGTTGGAATGGGATGCTGTTGGAATGGGATAAAGCAGAACAACAAGTCAAATAGATCTGTTTCCATCACATAATAAGAATAATAATAAAGGCTTTGATGGCAATAAAAAAGTAATATTGGTCTGTCTTACTGGTATTGCTTGGACAAATTTCCTTTTCTGAGTTTTCTTCTTTGATGTCTTCCGTTTTTCCGTGATCGAGGTGTTCGGACTACATAAAAGCAAAAAAAAAAAGAAAAAGTTAAAACAGCAGCTGGAAATGACTTGGCAGCTGGAAATGACTTGGTGAACACATTTGAGCAATGTTCACCTCGTCAGGAACATCAGGTTCCACTTCTTTTGGCTTCTCCTCTGCTCTGGGCTCCCTCCTGTCCCACAGACTGGAGCACCACTCCTTGCCAAATATCCCATTGATGGAGGGCGAGTCAAACACTACAAATAAAAAACCCCCCAAACAAATAAATAATGAAACTGCAACTGGAGAGGCCGCATGCACGTGTCGATATAGCCCATATTAGGCTCATCTGTTCAGATCTCCTCTCCTGAAGCATTTTCTTGCATTACTCTTACATAACGATTTTTTAGCAGTCAATACTCTCCTATGTTTCTCACACTGTCCTGAAACTTGTCCTCGTATTGCGAGGCGCATTGGATAAAAGCGCGGGCCAAATGAATATAATGTAATCTAACATAATGTAATGTAACATGTAGCCTACTGCATGCACATGTGTTGCAGCAGAAGGCTCGGACCTTCCAGGGTCTGCACGCAGACGGAGCGGTACTTCTTGCCCGGACTCCGGACTCGAGTGCCGGCGCCACGCAGGATCTCCACCTCGCTCTCCAGCTCTCGCATCTTCACGCTCAGAGCCGCCTTCTCGTTGAGGGCTCTTGCCAGTTCGAGGCGCAGACACGCCAGGTCCCCGTCGACCATCTCGCAGACCTGCCGCACCACAGCTCCGGTCATCACCTCCATCATGGAGCTGAGGCGCGTCTGGAGGGAGAGAGGCTCCCTGGACATCCCTCCTGCACTCGGGCCCTGCGATCAGAACAGACGAGCGCGGATCTAACGTCCGCTGCTCCTCATAGCTGAGACAGAAACGCCGGGACCACCAGGATCTCCCCCAGAAGCGGGTCTGGACCTCCTCCTCCAGAAGCTGCTTCTGCCGTCTGTTTCCGGGTCGAGCGCGCTCAGCTCCTGCTCGGGCCCTTTTGTTGCAGGGATGGGTCGTACCACTCTTTTCATTCTCTTCTCAAGGAATATCAAGGCTACAACCCTGATAAATCAGCAACAAAGTCTTCTGCATGGGTGAAAACCCGTAAAAATGAGACAATTTCTGTGCATTAGCAGCACTTTAAATGGCCCAAACCAGCTGCAAGATAAAACTCCCAATAAACACGAGTAATTTAAAGAGGAATTCCTTTGATTTTTTTCCCAAAACAAGTAAAATAGTAAAATAGAGGAGAATATATTATAAGTTATTCATAATTTATTTTGCAGACATTGGTTCTTATCAGCAGTCTGATCGCCCATTAGGTAGAAATTTGCATTGTAGTCTGTGTAGTTACTGAAAAATAAGCCATAGGATGTAACAGGCCTAGGAATTTTAAGGGATCAAATAAACTGCCACATTAACCGTATCGTGGAGCGACATAACATCATATGACCTGCCATCACAGAGCAGTATTTCCCATCCCTGGCCAGTCCAAGTTGAGAAACAATTCCCCTATTACCAAATCCATTTCACGGTCTGTCCCACGATCCACCAGATCTGTCCACAGCCAGTGAAGGCTGTCTACAGGTCTAGTGTAGACTCCTGTCTTGTGGAGTGAAGATTCCTGTAACTGTATCTGCAGTGGCATAACTTTCACGTGAGCACGGAGGACATACAGTTCCGTACATTCTACACTGCACCAGAAAAGCCAGAAGACTTTCGAGTGTGTGAAGGCGATGGAGGCCGACACCTCTCTTCCAGAAGATGAGCCTAACTGCATGTTGTGTGGAGAGATTTTTAATGTCCCGGAGGTTCTCTGCTGCATCATGTGTAGCTGCAGCTTCTGCAAATGCTGCCTGAGCCATTTCTGGGAGACTCAGGGCTCCCAGGAGTGTCCTCTCTGTCGAGAAAAAAGCCCCGCACCTTCAGAGAGAACATGCAGAGAACACGGAGTGACACTGACTCTCTTCTGCACTGGAGATGCGTGTAACATTTGTACAACATGCCACAAGTCAGGGATTCATAAGAATCACATGGTATACCCCCTTAAAGAGGCACTGAAGGACTGCAAGGTAGGAAAAAATCACCAAAGCTGAACATTGCATGACGACTTACATTAATTATTGCTTTAAAATGTCATCCTACGTAGAAAAAAAAGACAATTTGAGGTCCAAAAAGTTTTAGACGGTCTTTCTAGCTCAACAGTTTCCTCAATAGAGTGTGCAGAAGAGAATTTGTGGTCCATACAGAGAAAAAGCAAGCAGCAGGCTGCATTGAGGACATCACTTTTATGGAATGTTATGCAAATACGAGATTGGCCACCCATTAACAACAAACTGCAGCACATTAAAACAAATGAACACATTAGCATTTGTCTCTAATTGTTACAAGCTTGATTCGTTTACAAAGCGCCAGTCCAGCAGCGCAAAATATTTCAGGCCATGGATCCTAAAAGAGCCATTGTAACTCTATCTCCTTCATGCGTCGCCAAACAGTTTTACCAAAATGGGGCTCACATCATGCCTCCAGGATAGGGCTGAGGTGGAGGGGGTGATTTGCTTATGAACACAAGACATAAAACTTAGCAAATTTTTAACCACTGGCACATCACACTGGATTTAACAGTGGGTAAAAATTTACTGAAGTTTCATTTCTTGTACTCTGTGTAAGTAATTTCTCTACTCTTATTTCTCTTAACTTTCCGCATAACATTTATCGACTTGGACATTATTAAATATAAATTCATGTAAATGGTTTACTGTGATGTATTTTTTTTGTCATATTTGATAAATTATCATCACTATATCAGTTCCAGTTTCCCAAAAGGTCTAAAAGGTGTACTTTACTTATGATATCCTGGGCCCGACAGTTAACAGAAGTATAGGTCATTAGCTGAGTGCTTCTGATGGTTTTGAAAGAAGAAAAACAGAAATAATAATACAGTAATAATTATAAGTAGTAATAATAATAATTACTGCTACTGCTACTACTACTACTACTACTGCTACTGCTAAATTAATGATAATACAAATAAAACAGTATTAAATTTGCCTTCTGGAAATGTGCTTTCTGTCTGGTTAATGATTACAATACTACGTAAAGTTCGTTTTCGTGTACCTTTTAGGCAAAGAAAACGGAACAAACCAGTCGAGAAGCTGTGTTAAATTTGTAAGACTTTGTTTTTACATAGAACACCAGCAATCAGAACACATAGGGCAATTAACTTTATCAATACAAATTTGAATATAATCTGATATAGTGACATTTGTAAAAAAGAAAAAAAAGTCATCAAGTGGTCAGCATTACTATATATGCAAACTGTAACCAACATAGCCAAACCATACCCTGGGCTAAGAATTTAGGAGGCACAGCTGTCCTGTTCAGGCCGTGCCAGCACCACACAGAATGTTATTTATAGCACAGTGGTTCTCAGCCCTGATTTGTGATCCCAAGGACTGCATATATATATATATATATATATATATATATATATATACATATATATTTCATTCA
>JBBIGA010047216.1:0-13071 GCA_037576975.1 Alestes dentex
TATTGTCAGCAGTTCTTAAAAACTAAGGCAAAGCTGTTCAGTTCAGTACTTGCAGCTATAAAAGATAAAACCTGAGACACTGAATATTTCAGCAGTGCTCTCTTGTTTTTTCTCTTTTACTTCTGGCACAAATGAAAGGCATAGCTCTCCCGGTTCACCGCCTCACCTTTCACATTCAGGCAGGTTCTCTTGCGGACTTTTCCGTCTCTGTCCAGGACCGTGTAGCTGCCTTCATCTGCTCCAGTCACAGAATGGAGGTTAATCCTCTTCTCATTCACACTGAGACGACTCCTATACTCCTCTATAGGGATGCTGCTCTGGTTGATAAGAACCAAAACTGGTGGATCTACGGTCTGGTTAATGTTGCTTGCAGAGGATCTGAACTCCAGGACGTAAGGACCAGTGATGTCATCCATTCTGATGTGGTACGTCTCGCCGTATTTCACCACCGTCTCTAAGGCGCAGTCTGTAAGGATCCACATCACAGATCAGTACCAAACCAACCGTGACTCTGTTTGTGCCATTAACATTATAATAACAGTAATTATGTAAGCAATCAAACATAATAGTAATTGACTAATAGTAATCAACATTGTCCTGATGACGCTGAAGGGGAATTTGACCATTTTAATTACACAAACCTGCATCAGAGTGATCTGATAGTGGCGATGGGAACCAGACATCTGAAGTGTTACATCTCAGATAGTTATTACAAGACTTTTTTTATGAATATGCTTCATAATGCCTGAGGCAATGTTTTACATGTAGTTTTAAGAAGGGTTGGCACTGGAAGAAAACCTTTTTTCAGAAAGAAAACCTTTTTTTTCTTACACAAAGAAAACCTTATTTCCAGATTTAACACAGTTACATCACAATTACATATAAAGACTCCCAAGACGCATGTAGGGTTGCAAGTGGCTTTTAGTAAAAAATGAAATTGGTATATTCGTGATTCTTGGTTCCTCTAGTTTCTCTACAACCCACCGTTTCACATCCAAAACCTTGGAATGACATTATTCACATTCAAAACAACTGAATCATACAGAAGTTCTGAAGAAATTCCACTTTAAAGATACACCTTGAGACTCGGAAAGCAAACATTACTCAACCGGTTACGATTCATACCTCGAACTGTCAGGATGATGCGCCTCACGTCTGCTGGTACTGCGGAGTTCCTCACGACGTACGTTCCTTCGTCCTCCTCCCCCACGTCCTCCAGGACTAGGTGACTAATGTGGATGTTCAGTTTCGCTCTGCTGTTCAGGATCTGGCCGTTCCGGTAGAGAACGTCCTCCGAGAGCGGCGCCACGCTGGGCTTAAACACCACCTCAGTAGTGTCCAGCGCTGGTAAAGTGATGTGAACGTCTTCTCCAAAAAAGGCAGTGCGATGGTCATCTTTCGCTGGTAGTGAGAGAAAAGGGCGATGAGTGTTTAAGTAATATTGAAGAAGACGTACGATGATGTCGTATGTAACAGTGTCAGGCGTTCATTACAGAAAAATTAAACATTTTGCAGTAAATGTTGAGGATAAAGGCCAACTGACACAAAACCCTCAGTTATAACCACACATGATACGAAATATCTACTGAAACTGAATTAAACAATTAAACTTAACTAACTAATCCAAACCAGTTAAACTATTCAATGACAAAGCTGTATGTATATTTACCTTTTATGGTTGCAGACCAAGCTGTAAAAGAAATAGAAAAAAATGTTATTGAGAAGATGTTCGAGGACTGAAACAGTGTCCCCATAGTTATGGAGTTAATATAATAGAAGCTTGTATTACAAAAAAGACATTAGAAATGGTATTAAATATATTTTTCCAGTGACTCATTCTTTCAGTGGAAAAGATCTTTAAAGGGCCCATATCGTGGGAACTATGAACCAGGTTTTTAAATGTTTTTTATGTTCAAGCGCTGTCCACTATCACCATATGATGATAAGAGTACAGTGTGACTTTGTTAAATTAAAGATGTGGTATGCAAACACTGTCAAACATTGTTAACTCTCCCAGTAAACCCAGTCACAAAAAACTATTTAACTAAAGGCATGAAGAGAGACTCAACAATGGTAGCACATTGATCGTTTTTGTACATAAGCCCATTAAAATGTCACAAAGTGCACAAATGTCAGAAAAATGACAAGAAAGATGGAAGATAAGGGCCCTTTTACATTTACTTGATTCAGAAAATATGCTGTTGTTTAGGCTATGTGATTAGTGCCAGTGAAAGCAGGATGTGTACGTGTTGAGATTAGAGATTTATTGCTGTCTAATAAAGTAAATGTCTTCAAATCAAGTTAAATTGGTTTAGATCCATTAAAAATAGTAAACTGTCAGCCAGGGGCGGACTGGCGATCTGTGCGTTCTGGAAAAGTCCAGAACGGCCGCCGGCCTGCATTTCTCCTCAACAGAGTAACAACAGCAGGGGGCGATAATACGAGCAGTTATCATTTAAAATCCACAGGTAAAAGCCAAAAAAGAGTGAATTTTTCTGTTGTGGAGGTTGGAATATAGCTGTTGTTTTTGTATTTGAAGCGTGGGGCTGGAACCATGAGAGCTTTTCAAAATCATTTATGTCTGAATTGAGTTTCAGCTTTTTTCGGTTTACTTTTTATTTACTGTCATTATAAAGAAGTAGGAACTGAACTTGAAAGGAGAAAAGGCGATCAGAGCATCTCCAGGTCCAGTGGGGTGTCCCTGGTATGCAGTACTTAGTTTCTACCAAAAGCGACCCAAGGAAGGGCAACCAATGAACTGGCAACAGGGTCATGGGTGCCCAAGGCTCATTGCGAAGGAGAAGCAAATTCCACATATTTCAGTTTTAATGAGAATCTATTGGATGTGCTGGAGGTCCCACCTTCACGAATTGCACTAAAGGACCTAAGGGACCTAGACTACTTCTGGGAAATCGTTTAGATGTCTGGTGGAGTCCATGCATCAGTGGGTCAGAGTTTTTTTTAGCAGCACAAGGAGTACCTACACAATTTTAGTCAGAACATTTTTAATAGATAGATAGTCTTTATTTGTCATTGTACAGGCTCCTATACAGTATCTAAAGTCTAAAAGTATCTAGATACTCATTCTCTTTAGTTCATTCAGTTTCTCGATGATGGGAGACTGATATGGTTGCTGATATGGAGGTATAAAGCCTCTCATCATTAGGGAATGCCATAAAATACACTTGTCTTTAACCTCACTAATGCAGGAATATTCCAATATCAAATTGTGACACCTTCCCAGGCTCTTGTCTTTATATTACTGTGAAAAAGAGTTACCTGTGCACAGCAGAGTGCAGAACACAGCAGTGCGTACTGATTCCATTTGGACTGGATTTCTGTCAAAATAATCGAGAATTATAATAATATTAATGGAGAATAAACACAAACAATTGTATTACGATAGACAGCGCTAGCGGCAGGTGATAACATGCCATGAAAATTATTTGCTTTACAGATCAAGCAGAACATGTGAACATTAAATATATAATGTTTATTAAAGAAGCCACAGACTGGCCCTGTGTAAAAAATAGAACACATTCAATTGATTAATTAAATTTAGTCAATAGTTACAAATTTAATTACTCGGGTCAGTTAGAACAGACACACCCAGACGTGATTACTGACTCTAACATAATCACTGCATTCAATATTCAAACATTAAAAAAAGACAACCTTCAAAAATGAAAATTATATCCATGGTTGAACTGGGAAAAGCCAGTCCACTTTGGACAAAATTCCTTCCACGCAATCTGACACTCTTGCTGCTTTTCCCCCCCAATAGAATAAGAAACAGGTCTAGTCTTGGGAAATTTTCATTTTGAAAGATTTTTGCCCTTGATGAGTATAAGAGTGGCTCCATGTTAGAATCATCTCCAGGAGTTTTTGCAGCTCTGTGGAGGATGTGATGCACATATTATAGATCTTTTCTAGTTTCATACAGTGGAGGCCCCAGAGACCTGGACTACATACAAGTCCAACATACTCTGTTGATTTCAATATTTCTCCGTCACTGGCCGAGTGCCTGCAGGTGTGATCTTGTCTACTGAAAATGTTTGGTTTCATTACTCCTGAAATTTTGCTCAAACTCACTATGAGAGCAAAATAATGTCAATGGCGAGTCTTTTCTACAGAGATTTTCGAGAAATTAGTGTAATTCCATGGCAGCTGCCAAAATTTGTCAAACTGAGTGATTGGTGCTTAAGCAAATGGCTGACACTGGTTAAAGCAGATTTCAGTGAAGCAGTAAATTTAAAAACCAGGCTGGTATGAACTTATCAGTCATCAAATCATTCTCAAAGTCATAACATATTAATGTATTGAGTATTTAATTTATAGTGTTTTTCTTTCTTCATTAACTGTGTTTTCACTAACTCTTCATGCCACTTCAACCATCTCCTAAAGTGGCTATTCATTTTATTATCTGTCAGGCAATAAAATTTACGCAGAACATTGTAAACTACCAGAAGTCTTCAAATCGATGCTTCTCCCATCACTTTTTCCCATCAGATTTTTTTTTCCTTCATGTTTTTAAACTTTCCTGTTTAATTTAGTATAAATTACTTTTAGTATTAGTATTAGTAAGCTGTGCTTTCTCTAACTGTGTGGTTTGGGAGTCACAAACAGGGAATTTTGTGAGAGCAGTTTGATGAACTTCTCTGAAACAAGGCTGCATGAGCATATCACTACAAATCCAAACCCCTTAATTTTACTGTCACCGAGACTGACCTGAATGACTGAAAGTTTGCCCAGTTGTAGCATAGATGATGAACCCAGTTGTGGAAACACACGAAAGAGCCGGTAATCTACGCGCTTTGATCTGTTAACGCTCCACAGAGGAGTAGAGATTCCCGCCAAGGAATCTGCATTCTCACATGCACACAGAAAGGGTATATAAAGACAGTTCTGATGAACATGGTACCGAGAGTACCATGAGCTGGGCACAAAACTGTGTGCAAGAAATCACCTATTTCCTGTTTATATACCCTACACGTGAGTTACTTCCAATGCCTAATGAGGTCACATGACCTGGTGCAAGTGACAGTAGGACCAGCACCAGACAGACCTGGCTGGGAGGACACCCAATGACGGTAGTCCTGGATGAGCGCTGGGTCCAAGATGAAGCGGCCGGGAACCTAGGACCGTTCCTCCGGGCCGTAGCCTTCCCAGTCGATGAGGTACTGGGTGCCACGACAACAGCGTCACGAGTCCAGGATCCGCCGAACCGTGAAGGCAGGACCACCGTCGATGATCCGAGGCGGAGGGGGAGCCAGAGCCTAGGGAGACAGAGGAGAAAAGAAAACAGGTTTAAATTGTGACATATGGAATATGGGATGGATCCTGAGAGAGGCAGGCTGCTGGAGCCTGACGGTGACAGGGTTGATGCATTTGATGATCTTGAATGGCCCGATGAACCGAGGAGACAGCTTCTTCGACTCGGTGTGGAGATGGATGTGGATAGATAAACCCTGTCACCAACGTGGTACAATCATCCCGGAGGGTGCTGACGGTGATGTTGTTTGGCTGGAATCCGTTGCATACCTCGAATGGGCTGAGGCTGGTGGCTGATGACGTGAGGAGGTTATGTGAGAGTTCTGCCCAAACGAGATAGTGAGCCCAGGAGCGCTGACGATCTGCCACGAAACATCTGAGGAAGCGCTTCAGTTGTTGGTTGGTCCGCTCCGTCTGACTATTAGTCTGAGGAATGGTATCCTAAAGACAGGCTGGTGGAGACATTGATCAGATGGCAGAGGACCTGTCAGAACTTGGCTGGAACTGGGGCCCTCTGTCCGAGACGATGTCCTTGGGGAACCCATGCAATCAGACTACGTGCTCGATGACCAACTCAGCAGTTGTTTTGGACGTGGGAAGTCCGATTAGAGCCACCAGGTGCACGGCCTTGGAGAAGCGGTCAACTATGGTAAGTATTGTATTTTTTCCCAGGGAGTCGGGGAGTCTGGTCACAAAATCCAGGGCTATATATGACCATGGTCGTCGTGGAAGTGGGAGTGGTTGGAGCTCCCCGGCAGCCACCGTGTTTACTGTTTTAACGTGTGCGCAGGTGTCACAGGCCTGGACGAATTCTTTGGTATCTGTCTTTATGGTGTCCCACCAGAAGGTGCGCTGGAGGAGAGAGAGTACAGAAGGCCACGGGGTGGTACCGCGCCTGGCTGTGGGTTGATGGCCAGATCGTAGGAGCGATGTGGTGGAAGCTGAACGGCCTGTCGTTTACTGAAGACCCCCACCAGGTCGTGATACGGGACGGGAATGGTCTCTAGGTCGACATCGGGGACCTCGGACTCCCCTGAGCACGTCTCAGCCTTCGCCTGGGAACACAGTTCCCGACAGGTCGGACCTTACTGAAGCACCTTATGTTGGCTCCAGGAAATTAAAGGATCATGCTTCATGAGCCAGGGATGTACCAAGATGATAGGTGGTGATGAGAGCTTGGTGATGAAAAGTTGGATTTTTTCTGAATGATCGTCGATGGTCATCTGGATGATCTGGGTACGTTTAGTAATGGGGCTGTTGGAAAGGGGCCGACCGTCAACAGCGGTGATGTGAACTGGCTGAGATAGCACCTCAGATTGGACTTCCAACTGGGCAGCATAAGCCTGATCGATAAAGTTCTCAGCTGCCCCCGAATCAACGAAAGCAGTGGTCACGATCTTTTGGTGGCCCAGTTGGAGACCTACCTGGATGGTGAGATGGGAAACGGTCGGTAGGCAGGAGATGACAGCCAGCGGACCAGGTGAGTGCCTCCCTCTATTCACCTGGTCTGACTGTTTCCCAGGCAGAGAGGGCAGACAGCTCAATGGTGATCAGGGGAGGCGCAGTAGGCGCAAAGGCCTTCACAATAGCGACGTTCCTGCTCCGCTGCTGACAGGGCGGTGCGTCCAAGCTGCATGGGTTCCCCGGCTCAGAGAAAGTGGGCCTCTGAGGTGGGTGGTGGTGATGGTCGAGCTGTGGAGGTGGCCGTGGAGGCAGGTTTGAAGATCTTTATCCGGGGTGCAGGCTCTGGCAAAGAGCTGAGGCACAGATCCACCCGGATGGCGACTTGAACCATTCCCTCAAATGTAGACGGCAGTTTGCGTCCAGCCAATTCATTTTTTATTCGTGTAGATAAGCCTTCATAATAGGCGGTTCATAGTGCGGCTTCACTCCAAAAAGTTTGGACCGCTAGAGTTCAGCCATGTATCTACTTACATTTCTGTCTCCTTGTCGGAGATGATAAAGTTGAGAATCCACCACCACCTCACTCTCAGGGTGCTGGAAAGCGGCCTTGAGTTGCTGTGTAAAATTCTCGTAAGAATAAGCAACACTGTAGCCCACTCAG
The DNA here is from genome assembly GCA_037576975.1 of Alestes dentex. NCBI lineage: Eukaryota > Metazoa > Chordata > Actinopteri > Characiformes > Alestidae > Alestes > Alestes dentex. Next base: position 7,337 of record JBBIGA010047216.1, read on the forward strand.
CTGCCTGCCTGGTGAGGAGCGAGGTGAGAAGTGCAATCTGGCTGCGTTCTGAGGGTTAGCGTGTAGGCTAAAACTCAAATAAGAGGGAGAGGTTAGTGAGAAAAACATCGCACTTCCCATCCATCCCGTTCCATTTGTCAGGTAAAGCCATTTTGGGTTAGGTAGAGGTAGCAGGTGATTGGACTGCCGGTTGGGGGGCTGGTTCAGCAGGACGGTCTTCGTGAACCTGCCGCAGAGCCGCAAGCTCTGTGCGGAGACCTGCAACCTCCTGCTTTAGATTCACTATCTCGACCGTCTGCTGATTAATCACCTCCCAAACACGGCTAAATCCGCTGGGCTCACTTGGGACACAGGCATTCTGTCATGAAGACCGACCTGAATGACTGAAAGTTTGCCCAGTTGTAGCGTAGAGGATGAGCCCAGTCGCGGAAACACACGAAAGAGCCGATAATCTATGCGCTTTGATCTGAGAACACTCCACAGAGGAGTAGAGATTCCCACCAAGGAATCCACATTCTCACACGCACACAGAAAGGGTATATAAAGACAGTTCTGATGAACAGAGTACTCATGGTACCGAGAGATGAGGAGAATGAGCTGGGCACAAAACTCCAATGTCTGTGTGCAGGAAATCACCTATTTCCTGTTTATATACCCTGAGTTATTTCCGATGCCTAGTGACGTCACGTGACCTGGTGCGTGTGACATTTACCCCTTGACCTTACTTTCCCATACAGGAAATGAAGGGAAATTAAGGGAAAAGTGCACAGATTAAGGTGATTAAGGGGTACAACTACTGAACTTTCCCCTTCCTTTTTCAAATTTGCCCCTTAAATAATAGGACCTCCTGAAATAACGCCTTAAATTTAAGATTAAGTGGTTTCACACTCATGCCTTAAATCTAATTTTAAGGTAAAATTAAGGGGTCGGTTCCACAAATTAACGGCCCTTAATTCAGATGAAGAGGTTTGGTGTATTTTCAGGGTAAATTAGGGCAGGGTTCAGTGCCTTTTAAGTACATTGTGTTTCGTAGTGTAAGCTGTGCTCTCTCTAACCATGTGGTTTGAGAGGTTTGCGAGTCACAAACAGGGAAATGTGTGAGTGCAGTTGGATGAACTCCTCTGAAACACGGTTGCATGAACATATTCTTGACTCTGTTGAGGACGTTGCTTGCTTTTCATGTGTTGGGGCAGAACCTGGCACAATAGTGGGAAGCACAAGTGGGGGACGACCATGGTTCAAATTACAGGGGGTACCCCCGATCAAGACCCAGACCCCTCCTATTCGTATTGACACGGTAGCAGCCCATAATGGCCATAGAAGTGTTATGAAGGCACTACCCCCCAATTACGGAGGGGTAATTCACACTCTGGAGACGCCTCACTGTTTTTTGTTAACAAGCAATGGCACAACCCCTGGTCACATTGTGCTTAAGGAACACATCTGCAGCCCAGACACTGAGTGGTTAGCATTGGCGCTACATTCATACTATCTGCCCATACTATTTGCCACTGTTGTTTACATTTCTCCATCAGCCAACACAACTACAGCGTGTGGCGGCATCACCCACTCTGTAACCACAGGACTCCAACCGAGACGCCCAGATGCTTTCATTCTCATCTCACGAGGCTTCAACCACATATCTCTGAAAAGGGCACTTAGCACCTTCACTCAGTTTGTGGACTGTCCTGCCGGAGAGAACAAGACACTGGACTTGCAGTTCGGTAATATCAAGGTGGCATTCAGCTGCACAGGCATCTCACCTCTACGCAGATCAGAATACAACCTGGTACACCTATCCACCCGACTACCACTGGCAAAGAGGCAACCAGCCCCTCAGGGCAGTGAGGGAGTGGTTAAAGGAAGTCAGTGAAGCCCTGCAGGAGTGTTGGGACACTACTGACTCAGAGGCTCTTTAGGAGACACTGATAGCGAGACTGTGTAACAGAGAACCTCTGTGCTGATAATACTGTACTAGTAAAATCCACATGCTGTGTCCTCAATAACAAGCCATGATGCCCGGATTGTTCAGGACTACAGGTACCCTGGTGTGCACGTAGACAATAAGCTGGACTTCTCAAAGAAGTCTCTGGGCACCCACAAAAGAGGCAAAGTAGGCTATACTTCCTATGAAGATTCTGATCTTTCAGAGTCTGCAACACCATGTTATGGATGTTCTATGAGTGGTGGTCAGTGCCATATTCTATGCTGTGGTGTGCGGGTGTGGCATCATGAAAGTGGCAGACATGAAGAGACTTAACAAACTGATCTGGAGAACAAGTCAGTGATGGGTGAGGAACTTGGAAACCGTGCCTGAAAGTAGAACATTACCTAGACTTCAGTCCATCATGGACAGCTGAACGCCACAGAAAAGCTGTCCTTCTCACTGCCGTCAGACTCTACAGCTCCTCCCCATCACACACCCACACAAGTATCTGTGCCATAAGCTGCTGCTCCTCAGATGTGCAATGTCTAAATCAATTACATACAATATCTTTATTATGTGAAATAGTTTATTATGTTTAGTATAACTGCTTAAGTCACTACTTACATCACTACTTAGGCAAAAGTATTATCATGTACAAGATCACAGCATATATCACTGCATAGTGTAAGTGCATCCATCTTTCCAAGCCAAATTCAATAACCAAAACCCCAGCCCAATTCCATTATGTGTTCTCCACTAACTGTTCTGTTTATGGGGAAGATGCCTTTCTGGCAACACGGGCAGTTCACATGCAGCATGTAGGTTCTTTTCAGTCCGAGCCACTGGAATGGTACTGTCTTAACTTTATACAAACAAATAAAGGCAATGAGAATGGCGCCGCTTCAGCTTCTTTTTTTACTGTATCTTTTACACAAGTGTGATTGTACAGCCGTATAAATACTTTAGTGCAATAGTCTCAATATACGGGAATGAAAATACAATGCACAAAGGGTCTCTACACAAGTTCACAGCACTGCATAGAGAGCCTTTAGATTTTCAGCACATAATAATGAATCAAAGCACAAGCCTGCAACTCTTTTGAGACACATGAGACATTAAAAGGCTTATGTTACAAAATATCCAGTGACAGTGCTGTCCTTGGATTACCTGCACTATGCTTTGTTCACTTGTAAAGTATAAATGCGCGCGTTACTGCAGTGGCAATCATAATGCCGAAATCATTATTATTATTTTTGTTTTGTTTTTGGGAAAAAAGAAAGTGGTAACTGATTTTCAAACACAATTTTAGGACATCTCAAAAGATACTGTTCTTATTTCAATGGCAAACTCTGTCTGGAAAGACACTACACAAAGCTACACAAGCTCTAAAGAGTCTTTGTCACAGCTACACTCCACCCTCTCCGTGTCCAAGATTACGGTGGTCCTTGATTTAAGACTCAGTTCCATTCCTTCGACACTGATGTCACCCCTATTTTGGTGTAGCTCGAAACACACTCTAGTCTCAGTCACTTACCGATCCTAACACAGTAAAATAATAATCTAGAACATAAAAACAAAACTAAGCCACAGAAAAAAGGACATAAGTGTACACTGTACTACAGTAACAGAGAAAAATGACTTTCACTCCCTCCAGGGAATACGAGACACCTTGGTTCTTCAGTTACTGGTGGATTTATTATTTCACAAACTTTCGCTGTTTAAACCACCTCGACACTCCACTTTCCTCGACAAATACAGTTTACACCCGCTTTCCTTATTTCCACCTCTGTATCCACCGTCGAACTGTTCACAAATAACAATGAACAGAACAGGCTTTCACTTTACATACACTTAAGAGTTTAAATACCTGAACACAGTAACAAACCAAACATAAATAAACTCAAACGCACCTCGCTGGCTGCACACAACCGAGAGGGAATGAGTTCGCTTTAATTACATTTTTAGTGTTCTTGAAAAAGATAAGTTTCACTTCCTTCTTCATGTAAAGTGCTTGCTGCTTAGTCCTTGTGACTTGAATATGCTTTTCTGCCCAAAACAAACAAGAAGAGTGCAAAAGCAAAAACATTCCAGGTGCAACTAACATTAAAATAAGATTCCCTAATGTAAATAAACCAAATTAAACTTATGTGAACAATGTAAACAAATGACATAAACTGAAACACAAACGACTAATCATATTTGTGACAGTTACAATGAAAAAATGAGTGTAAAAGCACTTGCAGTCCAGAATGGCAAGTTAAGCATACTGGGGGATGCAGACCCCTTCACTCGTTACAGCATTTCCTGCATATTCTTCCTGCATGTGCAACCAAATAGTTACAGGAGCGAGCGTCGTAAACTTGAAACGTCGCATGTCGTGACTGTCGTAGCCCGAGGACGTCCTGTACTTAAAAAACTGGAGGATTTATCTTCTGTAGGAACTCTCACTCTACACACTCTACAGGTCAAACCTGAGGAGCGACGTGCACCCTTGCCTCCCACTCAGGGTTACATGCATTGTTATACAAGTACAACATGTCTCTGAACCTCCTTTTTATGACTGTGCAAAAGTTATGATTACAATTTTAAAGTCAGAATTTACATTTAAAACACAGATCTAAAAATAAAAAACACGTCTTAAACAAGGAACACAAGTTAAAGGTAAAATATGTAAGCTAATTTGTTTTTTTTTTTTAAATAAAGGTTATTTTTAAGTTATAAGTTAAGTGTAGCAGCGCGTCCACTTCAGGATGCATCATTAGGGAGGACTGATATCTCCACAATAGTGTAAACACTCATGATGACGCTCGGGACATGCTGGGACCTGTCCCAGTAGTTCCAGTACTGATTGGGAAAAGGGTCAACAGAGTGCACTCAGCTCGTGAGGTCAATCGCTCTGACTCATGCACTTTTCATTGCAGGCCTCTATCAGTATTCGCCCCATCCTGCACTCTTAAATGTGCAGCCTTGAATATCCGGTAGCTAAACAACAAATCCCTTTTAGTCAGTTATCTAATTACTACACAAAACTGATGTTATGCTCTTAACTGAAACTCGGTTAGATGACAGCTGCAGTGCATCGCTTCTCAACGAAACAGCGTGATGCAAGCAGTTGTCATCGGGTGAATTTAGTTCTTTTGAATTGCGCAGTATTTTTATAAAATGCTCGCTGAGAATTCTGCTTGTGATGATCTACAGACCACCAAAATACTGTCCCAATTTTATTGATGAATTTTCTGAAATGCTGTCATTGATCTGCACTGATTTTAACTCTTTTATCATTGTGGAGATTTTGTTATCCATATTGACATCCAAGTCAAATCAAATCAGTTTCATTGTCATTTCAACCATATACACACAGAACACAGTGAAGCAAAACAACCTCCAGGACCGTGGAGCAACACAAGAACAGAACTGAACACCACAGGAACACAAGACCAGACAGGACGAAAGAGAGTTCAAGAAAAACACAAAAGCAACAATACAACTGGACGAGACAACGTTTCGTGCAATAAACAGTCGCTCCAGTCTGGATGAATACAGTATTTCACAGGTACTGTATTCTAGCAGCAGAGAGTTGTGTGCAAAAATACAGAACAGAAGTTACATGTGTGACGGTGCATCAATACAGTGCATAACTGGATGTATCAAAACTTTCTCCAGTTAAAAAAGGCAAAAATGAGATGATCTTGTTTGAAAATAAAGAGGGAAGATCAATTCTTAGTGCCCACTGTAGAAGCATTTTTTGAGTTCGAAGAAAAAGGTGAGGAAGGCGTCTGAGTCCAGAAATTTACGGCGTTTATTGAAC
>JBBIGA010047226.1:0-13069 GCA_037576975.1 Alestes dentex
ATATACTATATGGACAACAGTTTTGGGATGCATCTGCTTATCTCAAAGGTACTGGATCAGCCTCCATCACTCCAGAGAACAGTCCAGTGCTGGAGGCCCCCAGGCGACGCTTTGGGCTTACAATATTACAATACTCCATACAGTGTGAAAAATATATATACTGTATATATAAAACTAAACATACATAAATATTACTACAGTTTCTCAGTCAGTCATATTTTTTACACTTCTGTATGCTGCTGACCACTAACTGTAAAAAATTCTGACAGATTTTGTACAGTATTATTTCCTAAACAGATTGGTGTCATGTGGACCCCTAGGTCAGGTGGCGATGGTGTTTGGCCCTCATGTCTTAGAGTACTCCAGGAATTTGTGCCAGGGCCACTATGATTATCTCGTGCGTCTGCCTGACTCTTTACTCCTGAACATCATGGCCCACTTAGACCTGGAGGATGTGGCACGGTTTGCACGAACCTGCTGCAGGTTTAAAGAGGTTAGTCAGTCAGTGGATAATTGCTCTGTGTTTCCAGTTTAATGAGTCCATTTATCTCCTAGCTGCATTTCATCAGAAACACTTACCATATACATCGTTTAGAGCAGGGTCACTAACAGCTCTCGGTTTTAAAAAGGTTGGTGACCCCTGGTTTAGAGGTTTGTGCTTCCAGAGTGTAGCCGCAAAATTAATCAGCCCAGCTCTACCCTGTTGATTGATGGAAAGGGGCCACCATAGGAAACACTGCTAACCATGTATTGTTTGTTTGGTGAGCCATTGTTACAAACACGCATCGCAATTTACTTTCCATAGGCTTGAAGCTGCTTCTTGGAGTATGTTCTCCTCTCTGCGTGTTGCAGAATGTGCGGGTCTGTGATTGGCCACATGGGGGCATTCTCTGTTATGAAAGAGGAGTGTAAGGCAGCACCTGGGTGTGGCATTTAAGGGTCATTTCCCTCTAGTGTGGAGTTACAAGGAAGGCGTTTCTGATAAAGAGGCCAAGTAGTGTGTAAAGTAGTAATGTGAACGTCAGGGTTTTTGTACAACACAACAATATTCGTTCACAACAACCCAAAATGTTTCTTTAAGTTATTTATACCTTAGTTGGAATACTGCTTTGCCACTTTATGACCCGCTCCACCTGCACGCACAACATTTTCTAATAAACTGACCCAAACCGGGGCAAACTAGGTCACTAGGATAGAGAGTGTAAAAACCCCAGCAACACCTCTGTGCCTGACACACCACCTGTCTCTGCTGTGCTGAGAATGGTCATCCACTCAAATAATCTGATTTACAGATGTCCTGTGGTTAGAAACCTCTAATGTGTGTGCATTAGAAGGGCCTGAAAATATTCTTCAGCGACGACAACAGATGCATAACAGTTTTCAAATGTACAAATAATGTGCACCTATATGGTGGATATTTCTGATGAAATACAAAGAGAAAACACAAAGTGTGTGGAACTAGTAAACTGGCTGCTCAGTGAAGGCAGCTGCTTAAACTTCTGGTGCTTTCGAGTGTTGTTCTCTGTGTGAACTTTCATATTACATTGATTCATACGTTATTGACTCGAGTTGTTTCCAGCTCTGTAGCTCCGAGGAGTTCTGGGAGCAGACGGTGAGGCTGCACTGCGACACTGTGACAGCTGGGATGGAGGATCTGGCCAAGGAAGTGGGCTGGAGAACCGTCTTCTTCACCAACAAACTACAGCTGCAGAAACAAATCAGCCGCCTCAAGCTAAAGAACGAAACGGCCTCTGCTGATGTGAGTCCATCTTTTTCAGACCTGCGGATGGACACTTTGCCCAGACCCCCTGGACAGGATCACTGCGCCTAAGAGTGGACTGAAGTGAAGAATGAACCTGTCCATGCCTGGCCCATAAATGTGTTCTTTCATAGCTACTGTTCTAGGTTAGACAACCTTTACAGAACCTTTGTAAAAAAATTCAATTTAACCCAGTAAGAAATATGACTACCAAGCTAGATTGTGTTTGTCCTAGCACTGTGTCCTAGCACAAACACATACACACACATTCATAACTAAACTGAGACATTGTGACGAAAACCAATTCTCTTAGACCGATTGGTCTGAATGCACTTGCTTTAAGTATAAAGCTCACAGCAGCGCCAACGAAGGAACACATTAGTGGGCAGAACTTGGATCGGTCAGTTTACAGTTTACAGTATTGCTCTGATTTGATTCAAATGTGTTCATCATTTCTACATAAATAAAATATGTTGCATTCAATATATGTAGATATACATATATATATTATTTATTTATTTATTTGGAAATTTGGTACACATTTCAATCATATCATGTCAGCTCAGCACTTTTTTAGTGTGTGCTCATTGCCTAAAGTCTACACTGCTGTGCATTTCATTCAGTTCTGTCCTCAGAACGACCAGTGATATTTTTTAGTTAAACACTAGACTTCGCATCACTCCTCACTTTTTAAAGGCATTTTCCATGTGACTTGGCTCTGCGTCATATTATTATCATTTTGCTACCCCACACGTTTTTTTAAGACATTATTTTGCTAGTTTATTATCATTTAATATTGTTGCCATTTAGCAATCTTGAACCTTTTTCAACTTTTTGACCTTTCTGACCTTTTTCAAGTTTATCTGCTCGACATTAATAATTATAATAATCACTTTAATAAGCTGCTCCTCAGTTTGACCTCCAGCTGACCCTCTGATACTTCAGAAACACTCCAATAATTATTTCCATTCATGGATAATTTCTTGTATGAGTTTGACTTTTAGACAAGAAAGGAGCCCTGAACTGTATTTTGAAGAGTGCAGACGTGAGTGCTGTTCCATCGTTCCAGTGAATTATGATGAATGGGGAATTGCTTCACAATGCAGAGTGAGGTTAATGTGTAGTGCTGGTTCTCAGGAGCAGTATATGGTTAGTAAGAGCTGCCATTATTCTTGTAACATGTCAAACACTCAGAAACCCCACCAAGACCCTTTTTTGTGTGGCCTGATATAAGATGCCTATTTCCATCCCCCCACCACTTTTCTTTGACTAGGGTGGGCTTTCAATACAATTAAGTCAGTCCAGCAGTGTTCGCTCAGTCTGTACCAGGCTAGCCTGGGCTCATTACCGCTGCGTTAAATGACAGCGGCAGGAGCGTTCTGCAGATGTGCTGGGGTGCATTCAAAAGTGGACAAGTTCATTTAAAGCGCGCATGAGAAGAAGAGCGCACAAGGCAAGAGTCAAGGTCTGGCATCAGTGCTGCCGGAGGGAGCGACCTGGAGAGATGTCTAATCTCAGCCGTGGAATGGATTTACCTTTTGATCGCTGGACAGGTGAGATAACCTTTTTTTTTTGTTTTGTTCTTGTTTGCATGTATGTCACATATCGCAGTGCTGCGAGTGTACACTGTGCAATCTGCCGTTATTCAACAGCCTGGTAACCTAGCAGCATGTGCTCAGCAATAACAGAGAAGAAGACATTTAAGGCTGATTTCCCAGACCCAGATTAAGCCTAGAATAGAATGAATAGTAGTTCTCCATTAACACGTAAATTTGCCCTGGATTAGCCTTAATCAGTACCACAGAAAGCACTTCATTAGTCACAAGAAATTTTTTGTGAAGGATTTCTTTGATTAATTTTACCCATTGATACTCATTCATTTTCCATAACTGAATATTTAAATGACAGAAAAGCATGAAGTGTAACTTCCAGACACTAAAAAGTGTGTTCGGTGACTGACTTGCCTGCATTAAGTGCTGAGATGGATCAGGTGTGATTGAGGAAGAAAAATCAGTGCTGGACTAAAGCTTTTTACTGTCCACAAAGCAGGACCCTCTAGTTTTGTACAGTACTTTAGTTGGTTTTTTTTTTACTATTTTTTACTAACTCATACAGTGTAGATTTACAGTGATCAGTGGACAGCAATTATTTGGACACTATTTTGTTGTTATTTAATATACTCTGCACTTCATATTTACACATATATTGTGTTTTGACTCTTCAGTATGAACCAAATTGTATGTATTCGTAAGCATACGCAAAGATATTTGAAAATAATTCAGACACTACATTACAATACACGTCAAGGTAAAAACTGAAAAGTGCTCTCCTGACTTTAATCCCATTGAAGATGTATGGAATACTTTGAAATTGTGAGTCCAGCAGGTGAGCCCTCATAACCTTGGTGAAATTGGTTCCCAGCCGTGGTTGTTTTCCATGCTCCCAACCCACTTGATCCAACCATTTAACAAGCCTTTCTCATCTGGAGTGACATGGATGTGTAAGAGCAGAGAAAACACTCACATGATTAAAGCGGCTAGGGGTGTTGGGGGTTGGGTACCACTGCCATAGCCTCAGAACTGCACTGGCCAACAGTGGCTTAATAGCAAAGTACTGTTTTAATTCATGTGTATTGTCTGAACACTTTAACCTTTTCATTTTATTTTTGAAATATACCTTTGTTAATGCTTAAGAATACATACAGAGATTTTGTGTAAATACATACAGTGGATGTATAACCAATAAGAAAAACATAGCTGGTTACTTAATGTATATGTTTTATTCAGCAATTGTTCATTGTTTTCAGAACAAGAAATGACATGATAATAGAAATTAGTTTGTTTCGATATTTGTATGCTGTTTTTAAGGCATTATGGATATTTTTACTTCATTCTGGATATTAATTTCATTCAAATCTCACTCTTGATGTGAATTGTATTCATTTTGTATACTACTTTTATTAGAAGATCATTCTGGATAGTCTAATTCAATTTCAGAAGATTCTCCTTTCTGATTGGAACTTCATTCTGTATGTTAATTTAATAACAGCTTCATGTCAGTTTTATAGGAATTTCATTCTGTACTTTATTGTGCTAGATATTACTTTGACATAACTGAGATTTTACTCATTACATTCATTTAATTGGAACATCATTCTTGATTTTCATTTTATAATGTTCTTTCATGGTGTTCTACAGCTTCATGAGTCACTGTAGAATCACAGATCTGTTTGCGATTCGGCCACAAATTCCTGCTAAAATGAAACATAACTCGGGTGTTATGATATGTGCATTTATCTACATTTGTTTAATTGGTTTCATGTCGTTGAAACAATTGACTCTAAGTTTTGTAACAGTAGTGATTGTATTTCTTTAGGCTCCATAAGTCCAGAGAACCCACGGATTCTGGATGCACTGAAGGTCTGCGTCCACTCAGTGGCCTTTGCAGCCACTGGACTCTTCACGTATCTGATTACAGTGACCGTTTTCGGCTCTGCTGCACTCCGCCAGAACCCACGGTACATCCTGCTCTGCCAGCACTGTGCCTGCATCTCTGGTTTTAACATGGCCGGCGCTGTCGTGCACTGCTTGCGTTTCCTCCGCTGGCCCACTGCACGCCTCACCTGTTGGATCCTCTTTGACCTGCAGGTAACCTTGTCAAGCCTAATTTATTTCCACAGGTCATTATCATACACAAAGGTCATTCAGTGTGTGATTTACGCATAGAATAAAAACAAAATAGAATAAAATAAAATAGAAGAAGTAAAAGAATACAAACTAAATCAATAAAAGAAAATTGAAAGTGCAATAGAAGTACCAGTATTTAAAAGGAGGTGGAGGAGACGTGAGCATTTTTAAAGCTACAGTTGGGGCAGATCTGATATTGATGGGCAGTTGGTTGGACAGCATAGTGAACACACGCCATTTCACCAGGTTTAGTTTCAGCTCTTTACACCACTAGCTGATCAGCTCCTGCAGATCTAAGAGACCCACCAGCAGCAATCTTTTGATGGTTTAAAATTGTTTCACTTTGGAAAATTTGTGTCTATTTGTTGTGTCTTTGTTTACAATCTATAGGTGGTGATGGCCCGCGGCCTGACCTTGACCCTTACCCTGATGTGCATGTGCACCTGCCTGTCCATCTGCCTGCCGCTTCATTACCCAGTGCTGATCCAACGCTCCTTCTGCTGGATCATGTCCCTGCTCTGGCTGCTGACTCTGGTTAACCCTGTGGTCTTCACCATCCTGGCCTGCACTCACCAGCCTTGGGACTTCGTGATTGGTCTGGACACGGAGTGCTCTACTGCTTTGGAGGGCAGAGCCTGCATCATTAGCGCTCTGGTGTTGCTGATCCTCTCGGCCCTGCTCATTTTCGGCAGCTACTTGCTGATCTACCTCGAAGGCCATCAAGCAGGACATTTCTCCCAGTCCAACAGCAAGGGCCGCCGGACCATCCTCATCCACACCCTGCAGATGAGCTTGCACATTTTACCTGCGATTATCATCGTGGCCCGCTTGCAGCAAACCCTAGCAGTTGCCATGGCCACCTTTCTGATTTTCAGCATAGCCCAGTCCCTCAGTCCTGTGGTTTATGGTCTCCGCTGCAAAGAGATACAAGATGAACTTCCCCGCTTTTTGCCGCAATGCCTCCGAGGCTGTGTGAGTGCGAGCCCCACCGCCAGCATGGACGGTGAAAACATTCGGACCATAAACAGCTCCGAAACAGCCTCTAGTACAGATTCTGCCGCCAGCTCAGGCAACAGCGCGTCCACCTGCCCCGCAGGCAGCATGGTGTCTTGCCTGGTTACTGAGAGTGACCTGGAGGAGAGGGACAAAGTTGAGTTTGATGGCTTCGAGATACATGTGACAGGAAGTGATCAGGAGGATGCAGTCTAACAAACCAGCTTGGAGACGTTTTGTTGGCATTTTGAATAGGTCTTTAATCTATTCAGGTGAAATAGTATACTTTACTCCAACAAGAAGAGAGGCCTTGAGGCTTGTGTTAAAGATATTGGAGTGGTTAGCTAAAATCTCATCTTTGTGTCTGAGAAGGTTTGTGGTTGATCACAAATGGCTCTTGCACTCACCAGTTGAGGGCAGACCTTTTTTAGCAAGAGGAGAAACTGAAACTTGGGGTTGGGGGGATCAGTTTGCACTGCAACAGCACCAGTGGAGAAGCATTATGGTTTCAAATGGGCCTTGCTCTTACTCCAGCACAAAGCTAAACTGGAAACCTGGATTGATTGTTTGTATAAGGACCCAGTTTATTGTCTGCGACATTTTTAGACTCATCTTTGCACATAATAGCTAAGAGAAAAGGGGAATGGCGATTTGTATTAGAATGAAATCTGTTGGGGTGCAGATGTTCAGTTTACATTTCCCAAAGAAACGCCTCAAAATAGCTGTTTCTTACTTACCCTTCTATTTTTATAACTTTTAATCTGCTCTGATCGCACATGCAGGGACATCGTATCACAGGTGTGTATGTTTACACAGCACTAATGTCAGAACCCCAGAGAGGTATTACAAGCTGGGTGAATAGACTGAGGTAGTGCAACAAAGCCAGACATGACTCATTTCCAAAACAGAATCTCTCAAGACAATGGGGGCCAAACAGATATACAGCTATTTGTTGTAGCTTTCGGAATTGCTGCTGCTTATTGTGACTTTGATGTACTTACCTTTAACTTGGTACATTGTTTGCTAGCGTGAATAATAATCAGTCAATAGTATTTTCAAATGTATTTGTATTTTCAAATGGATATATTTCTGTATCAGTTTAAAATCAGCTCGTGAAGTATTGTGTTTTTAAATATAATTCAACAATTTTCCTTGAAGCATTTAGTAGCCAAAAAACAAGATATATTTGCATGTTTGCTTATGGGTATACCACTTTGTTTCTTGCAAGTGTGTTTTTGTTGTAGCACAGTTTTTTTGTCAGAAACAACGCTTGCCTCTGGTTGGTTGATTTTCAAGTCAGTTGATGGTTCTTTCTTATAAAAGTAGGCAGCTCCTGGCCACACTGAGTGACATTACCCACCAGAATCGTGCTCATGAGGGTACTCCAAATCAGCATTTCACATGCTGTTAATTTGGAAAAACTCAGCTAGCAAACATTTTCAGTGCCTACTGCAGATTTTCTCTGTAAACAATTACAGTTCTAAATGAATAAAAAGCCATTTAGTGCAATTTGCACAGGAATGCACAGCTGCTGTGATAAATACTTGGAGATCTATGTATAGTGAAGTACGTAGTCATGTGCACTGTTTACACATTATTTTATTTCAGCATGTGCTTGCATGCATACTGTAAGAAGTGGAACAGGGTATAAGTGTTTTTGAAGTTTGAATTGACGTTAAATATTGCTTTTGTTCATTTGTATGTTTCAATCAAGTTTCACAAAATAAATTCAGTTGTTTGTTACCACATAAAGCTATACTTTATTCAAAAAAGGGATTTTACTAACAATTATTTTTAGGTTGTTTTTTTTTTCTTTCTAATTAACAACAAAGCCATTTTTATGATTCTTCTGTACCTGTCATTACCAAAGGTGCCAATAAATGTATAGGTTTTCAGTTAGGATGTTTGCTCTGCGATCAGGATGTCATGGGTTCGATTCCCAAGACAACTAAGCACCTCTGAGGTACCCTGAGTAAGGTACCGTCCTCACACACTGCTCCCTGGGAGCTGTGTTCCTGGCTGCCTTCTGCTTCGCTTGGTGAATGGGTTAAATGCAGAGGAAGAATTTTGTGCTGTCATGTATGACAGAATGGTCACTTTCACTACTTACAGACTGTAGTCCATCTAGAGTTGTCCATCTAATTAATGAGCCCCCTCAGTCCATTCATCAATGGAAAAAGGAACCACCACTGATCAAATATTATTGAAGTGGGTATTTCTTAGCAACGCAGTAACACTGATATCGTAGTAGCATGGTGATATGTTGCACTGGTATGAGTGTATCAAGCACAACAGCATTGGAGAGGTTTTCACATTTTTAATGACCACTTAATGAAAAAAATAAGTTCTTGTATTTCCACTTTGCTGGTGGGTTTTTATGGAATTTCCCATTTCTGGCTGTTTTATCATGCATACTTACCATCTAGCCACATGTTTTAGATTTACAATAACTACATGCAGCCCATTTGTTACTGCTCGTTTTAAATTATTCTGTAGCTCATTATCAGTGATCAGTTTTTTACCACACGACTGGTTCTGGCTGGATATTTTTGAGTGGCACATCACTCCCAATCCAGCAGTGACCTTAACATTTGTAGGACATCCACCAGGCAAATCTGTGCCTGATACACACATAGCAGCAACACACACACACTACCATGCTACCTCCAGTATCACAGTTGTACTGAGAATGGTTCACCAATAATATCTCATCAGTGGTGGTTTCTTTCCATTAATGGATGATGTCGAGGCTTGTAAATTATACAGCAACAGATGGATCCTTTTTTTCCCTCCAATATCCAGTTCTTGTACTTTCTGCTGATATCCCTGAATTACCAGAGTAGTATGTAGTAATTATTATTATTATTGTTAGCTTTCATGCAGAAAGATTTGACATTTCGTAGCATGTGGTTTGACATTTGCTGCCACGGTGGGAGGTAAAAAACACACACCGAAAATTAAACCGAGATCCACATCACAATTCTGTCACACTGTTGGTGAATACATGGATTAGTGGTGATTTAAATGTGACCTGGTCTTAACACCTAGCGGGTGTCTTACATTTTATCAGCTGAGGTGACATTATTATCTGCGCTTCAGTCCAGCTGAGATAACTGGAGTGAAATATTGCACTACAGTATTTATACGTTTTTATATATCTATTTTTACCACATTCTTTTACGTATCTTCACTGTAACACCTGAGAGTAAGAAATGCAGCCATAAAAACGCTAACATGACTAAAGGTCCATCATATGCAGAATAAAAAACAAAAACATGAAAATATTCTTAAATTGTTCTTATTATTATGGTATAACATTTCTTTTGGTATGTGGCTTGCCTATAACATAAGCAATTAATTACATATTAAAAAATGTTTAAAACAGGTATTACAACTTTAAGAGTCTCCAGCACTTTTCATGATTTCTGATTAGGCCAGAGTTATCAGTAATGTAATCACTGTGATCATGTGTAATGTAATTTCACTGTAACATCTGGTCTTCCACTGACTAAAGCAAAGAGAAAGTATTCTGCAACATCATCTGCAGTCTTCAGATATTCTCCATTATACCTGCTCTGAAGTCAGTAAGTCAATCAGTCAAGTTTATTTAAATAGCACATTATCACACACAAAGGTCATTCAATGTGCTTTACAGGAATATAATAAAACTGAAACAGAATAAACGGAAGATTGAAAGTGCAGTGAATGTGCAACATTTAAAGAAGGCGTAGGAGGGCCTAAGCACAAATGAAACCTGAGACGAGACAAGTGACTATGAAACAAAGTAAGAAGTCAGTGGACCGACAACCAAGTGCTCATTCAAACAAACTTAAATACACACAAACCAGTAGAAACAAAAACTCACTTGAACACAAATACCGGTCAAACTAAAACCCAGTGTACACAAAACTTCAACTTAAAAGTCCACTTCTATAACTCTAGCGCCCGCCAACCCAGGATGTTACAGAGAAACACCATTTCACCAGGTTTAGTTTCAGATCTTTTCACCACTAGCTGATCGGCTCCTGCAGATCTAAGAGACCTAACAGGATTATATACGTCAAACGTATCAGAAACGCATTTAGGGCCCAAACCGTTGAGTGATGTGTACACAATGAGTGGCGCTTTGTAATCAGTTCTAAACCAAACAGGGAGCCAGCGTAAGGATCTGATGATTGCAGTGATGTGATCTATTTTCTTGGTTTTGGTTAGAACTCTGACAGAAGCATTTTGAATAAGCCAGAGCCACCTAAAGGTCCAAGCAAACAAAATCACACAAACACCAACATCCACCAAACACTAAAAAACACCAAAAAACAAGCCACGGTGTGGACCGACCCTGGGTTGCGACCCAGGGAAAACTTAAATACTGACAAGAAACAGACATGAACCAATAAGAACACACAATCACTTAACTTATACCCCAGGCAGCTGTACTTAAAAAAACGTGAAACCAGACACACAGTGTACACACAGTCCCACATATAACAGACAAAGGCGGCATCTAGCAGCCGCTGACTGAGGACGTTACACAAGGAGCCGTTTATGATGAAAG
Source organism: Alestes dentex (assembly GCA_037576975.1). NCBI lineage: Eukaryota > Metazoa > Chordata > Actinopteri > Characiformes > Alestidae > Alestes > Alestes dentex. The sequence continues at coordinate 10,994 of JBBIGA010047226.1, forward strand.
CAATGAAGGGACGAGAAAATGGCTAAAAGTAAGAATCAGTTGGTGATGCTCCCAGTTTTACTCTGAAAAAAGGACTTCCAGTTCTGATCTAGTATGACCATTATAGTAACACAGATCGAAGTACACAGATCCAAGATCAGTCCTCCTCACAGCTGGTTTGTGAATTCAGTACAGACACATGCTAGGAGTGAAATAATGCAGTAATGAAAGATAAGAGTACAAATGAAGATATCTAACCAAGGTCATGTAGTTTGGTTTCTAGGGGATGTCATGTGACATGACCAACAAGACATTCCCACCTCGCCGCTGCAAGCGTGCAAACTACTGCACCTTCTGAATTTATTGAATTTATCTATTGAATTTACTGTCAGGGCTGAGGTCTGTGACGGTTGTTTAAGTTTGTACTGGGGGTATGTTGTGGGCTTTTATTTTGAAGGGGTTATGTAGTAGTAATGATGAGTCACAGCTGTGTTGGGTTAAAGTGTTTGAGCTTGGTTATTTGTGGGTGGGTTTTGAGTTAATTATAAAAGGGTTCGTGTGGGAGAAAGGGGAAAATGTGACATTTATTCAATTTATGTGTTGAACACACAAGTCCTTCCCTGCAATTCAAGCCTTAGATAACGATTTTAGCCTCATTCTTCATATTCATGTCACATGCTGTGAAAGGAAATAATGTAATAAACTGCATATCCGCATATGTAAACAGTATATCAGATGAAAAATTAAACAAAAAGGTTCTTAATTTATTTATAGATCTGTACAGTTCTGTGGAGCCTGCTGTGACCGGACCGCCTGAAATCTTCACATTCATAACCCCTCATTTAAATACTGACAGTTGTTCACTCATGACTCACAGGGAGATCTCATTTCTTCACAACATACCCCACTAGGCGGCCTCCGCCAATACTACACACACAGCCCTGACATCTCTCTCATAATGCATCCATGGTAACTGTTTTCACAACAGCTCCTTCAGCCTTCAACATGATACATTCATCCTTTATAATTCTAAAATCGTATATTTGTAGTTTCATATAAAAATGTTGATTAACGCTGGATTCATTTCTTTATTCAGGAATTAATCTTCTTTGCACTGCTTTCAGTAGGATTCTATTTGGGTCACTGAAAAGGTGATGAAGTGAATTTAAGTCATTCATTAATTAGTTTTCACCCTGAATAAAATATACACCGACAAGCCAGTTTATTGGAAAAAACTGCCTTGTATCTGTGTGTGTGTGTGCGCGTGTGTGTGTGTGTGTGTGTGTGTGTGTGTGTGTGTGTGTGTGCTGCACAGTGTATAACAGTGTATAGCAGTGCTGCAGAAGTTTCAACACATTGTCCACTTACTGGTGATGAACTTCATTTGATGCTGAACAGTTTGTGCTGGCCGTCCGCTAGTCCGAAGTCATTAGTCAGTTTCTGGCCACAGGACACAGTTGGCTGGATATTTTTGGTTGGTGGGCTGTTCTCAGTCCAGCAGTAATACTAACATGTTTAGAAAATCCAGCAGCACAGCAATGTGTGATCCATTCTGGGCAGCACACACACACACACACACACACACACACACACACACACAAACATGCCACCTTCATGTCAGTGCCAGCACTGAGAATGATGCACCCAAAATAATACCTGCTCACTGGTGGTCCTGACTAAAAAAGGAAACTTTTTAATTTTATAAATATATATAATATATAAAGGTTACTCGTCTTAAGCATCGCCTTTAACCAATCTAGAGTGTATGAAGCCACAATAACAGGAACTTGGTTACATCGCAACATCCCATGCCAGGTCGCAATGTCCTTTCCCACATTCCTCCTGCAACATAGAGCGAAACCTTTCCCAAAACGGGAAATGGGAATGGGAAATACGTCACACACAGTTCATTACAGTTTTCTAAACTAAGCTCACACATTTATATATATATTGTGAACACAATGAGAACGGTTAATTACTCAATGAAACTTAAGAGAATAACAATTCTTCCAACAATACATCTGTATATATATATATATATATATATATATATATATATATATATTTTTTTTTTTTTTTTTTTTTTTTTTTTTTTTT
>JBBIGA010047255.1:0-13067 GCA_037576975.1 Alestes dentex
GTGAGCGCGCTTGTGTTCATAAGGTTTCTCCATGTAGATGTTTAATAGTGTGTGTGGGGAATCACAGCCCCATCCCCCAGGACCCTGACCAGACATGGAGGAGGACCCCCCAGGAACACGGGAGTCCCGGGAGAACCACCCAGAGAAGGGCAGAGGAGAGCTCACAGAGGATGACCCCCCTTCTGGCCGCCACAGTGCAGATGCCCCAGGGGGCCATGGCGGCAAGCCCGTAGGCTCCGCCGGCGGCCGGCCACACCAGGGCAGCCCGCTCCCTGGGCCCAGAGCCCCAAGGGCCCCCCACTCCCCAGCCGGTCCTGACAAAGCCAGGAGGGCCAGGCCCTGCCAAGCAACTGCCAAGAGTGAGCCAGCGCTCGCCCGAGCATCCAGCCCCGGACATCGAGGAACCACCAATGCACTGGCGGCCGGGGGCATCTTCCACCGGCAGGGCGTGGTGGTGAGGCGGGGGGGCCTGAGATGTTGAGAGAGGCGGAGTCTAAGACCTGACCTGACACATGGACATAGACAAACAGGCGCACACATACACAAGCATACGTTCCCACCCTCATGCACACAAACAAATATTCACACATGTAACATGTAGACACACAGAGAATAACGCCAGACATACACTCTCACCCCCCATATATACTCTATACTGCGGCTCCAAGGTCTGACAATCCGCTGCCAGGCCCCAAGCCCATATGGCCCCCCCATGTCAACAACAAAGACCAAAGCCGGACAGAATCATGACGCCCACCCACACTATGTGATGGAGCCAATCAAAGGAGCCCAGAGAGATTGATCTGATGAGGCAGCAGAAGCTGTGTCGAGACTAATATAGTCTAACAAACAATCTCTATATTCGTTGATATTAAGATTATTTTTATTTTTCCAGTTCATGAGGACAGTCTTCTTAGCAATGTATAAGGCAGTGAAAGCCATGTGGATTGTGTTAACCTTTGTAGAGACACCGTCTAGGTCACCCAACAAGCAGACTGATGGAGAGGCTGGAATGGAACATTTAAGACACTTTAACTGAGATCACATTAGGAAACTCAGGTGTTTTAAGTTCATCTGTAGCTGTGGCAGGTCTATGAGTCTCTTGTAATAAAACAATGTCTGCCTGTACATTTTTAAGCTGGCTAAATATTTTTTAACAACTTCTCTCTGGAGCCGGCTCCATTCACATTCCATGTGACAAACTTTAGTGTGCCCATAGATGTGTGTGTGTAGCTAATTCTGCACGCTGCGTGTGGTGCTCAAATGTATGAGATATGAGCGAGCATGGACGCGCTTGTGTGCGAGAATGTTCTGTATGACTGTGTGCGCTGTGAGGTCGGAGTGATTGTTTTGAAGCTGGGTGCATATGTACATGGTCGTGCCGTGCAGTTGTGTAAAGATGTAGGGTGTTGTGCATGACTGAGTAGGAAAGCAGGTGGATCTCTTTGGGGAGAGGAGAGTCTCTTTTATTTTTTATTTTCGTCACTTAAATGGGTCACATTCTCAGTTAGAGACTTGACCGAGTCCCGTTTCCACCTGCTGCTGGCTGAATTCCAACGATTCCCTCAGGGACTGGAATTCATGGTGCAGGATTTCGACAAGGGACAACCTCGCGTCGAAGCTGGACAATCGCTTGTCGATTGAATCCAGGATGTCGGTAAAGCTTTTACCCGTCGGCGAAGATGTTTCAGGAGAGTCTGCCGGACGACTTCTTTTGAGGACGGCGCTTCGCTTTTGGCTGGGGAACTTGCATTCTGGTTCTTCTTCATGACTATAGTGTCGAAGTACAAGTCGATGTATTCCTGGAGAGTTTCCAAATTCTCCTCGCTGTCCTCGCTGTTCATTCAGTTTTTCCGCCAAATCTCCGGCGTCTGACGTCACCTACAGCATTTCCGTCTAGGAAATAGTCTTCCTTTCTATTTCCATTTATTGGATGAGGGGTCTGTGTTCTCTGTTTAATGGCTGAATTGGGACAGATATTAATACTGGCATAATACATGTTGTACTTTACATAATACATGTCTCTCTCTTCACGTGCTCTCAAATGTATAAGGACTGAAAAAAAGATCCTGCTGAGTGATGGAATGTCATTTCATTCCTTACACCAGCCAGTCCAGTAGGAGTGACTGGTCTCTTGGTGTAAGTTTGTTATGCAATTCCTTGAACACATTTTGTTTATGTATGTAAATTGTTTATGTATGTATTAACGACTCCAGATTTTTTCTAGTCGACTTATCCATCAACATAGTCGAAGTCGAGTCGACTAGTCGTTTGATGACGTCATCACACACACAGCCGAGGAACACAGGTGTCCAACATTAACAGTGGGAAGTGGGAATAGCTTAAGCAGCCACTCAGCGTCCTCTGGACTGGGCGACTCTGCAGTGCTAGCGTAAGCCATGTTAGCTAGCGGATGTGTGTCTATCTCCTCTGCTGCCGTGTCTCTCGTCTTGTTATGGTCTTGTGTTAATATTCCACTCGTGCCAACGGTACCGCCCTTTTTATGAAGGGACTATTATAATTGGTTAAGTCAAGGAATGCATGTCAGCGTCAGCCAATCAGAGGAAAAAAAACACGACTAGTCGACTGCTCTCAGGGGGCGTCGACTTGTGCCTCTAAAGTTGACTAGTCGACTTTTGTGTTAATGCCCTATTGTAAATGACTCTAATGACCTCTTTCTCCATTTACCTTTCTCTTTTTACCTTCACACATCTGTGTGATGGATGCTTTAATGGTCATCTACATGGTCTGTTGAGTGTCCTTAGCATTATATGTGCGTGGAGACTTGGATAGGTTATTGTGTTTTGTGCCCCCTTGTGTTGACTGGGAAGACTTGGTCTACCTTATAGAAAATGTCCACTAGGGCTGATTCTGACTTGCAACCTCAGACACTCATGCCTCTTGCTTTACCCATTACTCAGGACAGATACACTATATGGACAAAAGTATTGGGACCCACATTTTAGTTACTGAATCTAGTTGACTCCTTACTTCCAGTGCAGGGCAATCTTAATGATTCAGCATACCAGGACATTTTGGACAAAGTTTGAGGAGGAACCTTTTCTATTCTGGTATGACTGTACCCCAGTGCACAGAGCAGATCAAACCCAACTTTCTACCGTTGTGTCCTAGAACAAGACACTTAAGGGACATTATAACTAATGATCGTAAGTCATTCTGGATAGGAGCATCAGCCAAATGCCAACTTTGCCTCATAAATGCTCTACAGAATGAATGGGCACAAAATCCCACAAAAACACTCCAAAACCTTGTGAAAAGCCTTCCAAGAAGAGTGGAAGCTGTTATAGCTGCAAAGCGGGGACCAACTCCACATTAAAGTTTATGTATTTGAATGCAATGTAATTAAAGTCCCTGTTAGTGTAATGGTCAGGCATCCCAATACTTTTGCCCAGATAGTGTGTGTGAGGAAGGTTTGCAAGTTCTTATATGACATTCAAACTGCCTGAATACAGGTCAAAAAAGAAAACTAAACCTGCCATAGGGAAAAACTAACAGGCTCTATAGAGTTTACGGCATTTAACAGAGTGACTCACAATCATTAGTTACAGGGACAGTCCCCCTGTGTCCGTGTCTTGCACAAGGACACAGTGGTAGAAAGTGTGTTTACACGCATGTGTTGTACCCACTAAACTACAGCCACTATTGGTTGCTAGGTTACGGGGACGCTGGCGAGACTGACGCCGCTCCGTCTTGTAGTATTATCATGTTTGGCTATAAGCCAATCATATGTCAGAGGCAACGTATTGTCTTTTCCTATTGGCTATATCACCTGTCAGTGTTGGTAATGCAAAGGAAGTAAAGTTTTGGTTGTGTAGCTTCTGCTGAAGAGTAGTTAGCACTCATGCTGTATAGCTGAACAGAGTCTAATAAAAAGCTTCGTGTTCAAGCTGATTACGCGTGAATCTTGCATCTACACGTTATTATCTTAATGTAAACACGACATGGTGTCAGAGTGAACGGAAGATCTATAGATCTATAGAAAGATGGAAAGATGGATACAGTCCCAGTGCCCACGATGAGCTGGGAAGCAACTAATTTGCCCGAGGCGTGGCGCAAATTTCAACAGCACGCAGAGCTCATGTTCAGCGGACCCCTGAAGAAAAAGGGTGAGGATGAAAAATGTAGCTATCTTCTCCTTTGGGTCGGAGAAAAAGGCCGTGATATTTTTAATACATGGTCGCTGTCTGCAGACGAAGCAAAGATCCTAAAGTCGTATTACGACCGCTTCACAGCATATGTTGAGCCCAAAGCGAATGTGATATTTGCACGTTATTAGTTACATGAAAAGGTGCAGGGAGAGCGCGAGCCCTTCGAGCAGTTTGTGACAGACCTGCGTCTATCTGCGTCAAAGACTGTAACTGTGCAAATAGTGATGAGATGATACGAGATCGTATTGTGTTCAGGATATATTCGCCGAGAGTGAGAGAGAAACTTTTGAACGTGGGTTCTGAATTAACGCTGGAAAAAGCGACAGATGTCGCTAGATCTCATGAATTGGCTCAAGCACAGTTAAAAACCATCACAAGCAGCATGAGCACCTCACGTGAATATGCAGTGCATGCAGTCTCTGGCCACACATCAAAAGGCTCAGTTCCCAAGCAGCATAATGCCAAATACAGAAAGAAATACGGCGACGGTTTCCAACCTAGAAGCGCTCCTTCATGCAGCCCAAAGAATGCGGCTATTGTGGGAACAAGCGTCATGTTGATCAAGTTCAAGCTGGACACTGGATCCTCAGCTAATGTCATACCCTTGTACGAGTACACCAAATTGGACATGCAGTGCAATCTGCAGCCGACATCTCGCCCCCTGTATGGTTATGGTGGTGAACGCCTGGTGGTAAAGGCAAATGCAACCTGAAATGCAAGCACAAAGACATAGAGATGGTTATGGCATTCTGTGTAGTCGACACAAGTGCACCCCCTGTCCTAGGGCTAAAAGCATGCATAGATTTTGGTCTCATTAAGATGGTGCTGTCAGTTACAGACACACAGAAGGAAGTGCCAATCTTGGAAAAATTTGCGGATGTTTTCAAAGGGATCGGACTGTCTCCTGGTGAGTGTACCATACACTTAGACCTGCATGCAACCCCAGTAGTTCACCCACCTAGATGTATTCCTCTTGCATTACGCAGCCGTCTTAAAGAGGTGCTTGAGAGCATGGAGAGGCATAGTGTTATCGCTAAGGTCACAGAGCCAACCGAATGGGTTAACTCCATGGTTGTAGTTGAAAAACCTTGCACAGGTCAGCTGAGGGTGTGTCTGGACCCAAGGGACCTTAACAAGGCCATTAAGCAGCCTCACTACCCTTTACCCACTCTTGAGGATATAACATCCAAGCTCGCTGGTGCCCGATATTTTAGTGTTTTAGATGCAAGATCGGGCTATTGGGCCATTAGGCTCACTGAGGAGTCATCAAGACTAACCACTTTCAACACAGTTTTTGGGCGTTACCGTTTCAAATACCGTTACGCCTCCCCTTCGGATTGATTTCAGCCCAAGACGAGTTCCAGCAAAAAACTGATGAAACATATGAAGGTTTGAATGGGGTCATGGCCATAGTTGATGACATTCTCATTTACGGAAAGACCAAAGCCGAACATGATGAAAACCTCCATGTTATGCTTGAGCGGTCCAGAGAGAGAGGAGTCAAGCTCAATCCAGAAAAAAGTGTGATCTGTGCCACAGAGGTGAGCTACTTTGGACATCTTCTCACAGCTGACGGGGTGAGGCCAGACCCGGCCAAAGTCGCTGCTGTGCGAGACATGGAACCGCCTAAAGACAAAGGAGAACTCGAGACAGTGCTAGGTATGACCAATTACCTCCCCAAATTTGCACCTGGCCTTTCCGATGTCAACGCGTCATTGCGACAGCTCCTTAAGGAGTCAAGTGAGTTTGTCTGGGACGTCCAACACGACAAAGCTTTCAAGAAGATGAAAGAGCTACTCACGTGTGAACCAGGCCCAGTCTTAGCCTATTTTGATCCCCTCAAAGAGCTCAGATTACAGGTTGATGCCTCCAAGTATGGACTCGGGGCAGTACTGATGCAGGATGGAATACCTATCGCGTACTCATCAAAGTCCCTCTCTGAGAGCGAAATCAATTATGCTCAAATAGAGAAATAACTTTTTGCTATACTATTTGGCTGTAAGCGTTTCCATCAATACATCTACGGCCGCCAAGTCATTGTTGAGAGTGACCACAAGCCCCTTGAGTCGATAATGCGGAAGCCCCTAGCATCAGTTCCCCCAAAGCTTCAGAGGATGATCCTTCAGCTTCAGAAGTATAACTTCACCATTATACATCGAACAGGCAAGGACATCCCTGTTGCAGACATGTTGTCCAGAAAGTCATTGTCTGACCAGGATATGAGCCTCAGTGAAGGAATGGATATTCAAGTCCACACAGTGTACAGCAGCCTTCCCGTCAGTGACTCAAGATTGGAGTAAATCAGAACTCAAACTGGGAAAGACCCACAGTTCCAGATACTGAAAGAGGTTGGCCTGATGAGAAAAGAGTCCCCTGAGTGTGTCTGAATTCTGGAACCACCGTGATGAGCTTTCATACCTGCATGGAATAATCTTCAAAGGTGAGAAGATTGTTGTTCCCACAAGCCTACGATCAGACATGCTGTCACGTGTACATGCCAGTCACCTAGGCATCGAGAGGAGCAAGCAGAGGGCCCGCGACATCATGTTCTGGCCTGGGATGGGGAAGGAAATTGAGAACATGATCAGCAAGTGCCCAATCTGCCTCACGTATCGCCCCTCCAACAGCAAAGAGCCCATGATCAGTCACAAGGTCCCAGACAGGCCATGACAAGTAGTGTCTACCAATTTGTTCACCTTGAACAATGAGGACTATTTTGTGACAGTTGATTATTACATCAGGTATTTTGAGCTAGAAAAACTGCACAGTACAACCTCCGCTGCTGTGATAGGTAAACTAAAGGCTTCATTTGCACGCCACAGCATCCCAGAAGCTGTCATTTCAGACAACAGCCCCCAGTACAGCTCTGGTGAGTTTGAAACATTTGCAAGAACATGGGAATTTCTCCATATTACCACAAGCCCACACCACCCACAAAGCAATGGGTTGGCAGAGAAATCTGCAAAGATGTTGCTGGAAAAGGCCAAGGCTGACAAAAATGACCCATACCTTAGTCTCCTGGAGTGTCGCAACAGCCCTGTCGATGGATTCAAATCACTAGCTCAGCTGTTAATGAGCGTCTGCGGTCAACCCTACCCAGTACCAATCAGCAGCTCCTGCCAAGGGTTGTCAGCTGCAAAGATGTCAGAGCAAAGAGGCTACACGTGCAACAACACCAAAAAAGCTACTACAACAGATCGGCAAAACCCTTGTCTCAGCTCAAGGAAGGACAGGCAGTTCGAGTACATGTGCAAGGATACTGGAAGCCAGCTGTTATCGTCAGAGCAGCCAACACTGAGAGATCTTATCATCTGCGTACTGCTGATGGACAGGAGTACAGACGAAACAGACGTCACCTCTTGGACACAAAGGAATCTCAGACTGTCAATTCTGACATACCAGTAAGGCAAGAAGGTGCTGAACCTTGTGCAACACCAACCAGCAATGCACCACACAGTGATTTTGTACACACACCTGACCACACTGATGGACTGCCCATATGCAACACTTACAGAACCAGATATGGACGGCAGGTAAAGCCCAGAGTCATTCTGGATCTGTGATTGTAAAAGGGTGTAGGTGAATCGCTGCCCTTCCAACAGAAAATTCAATGTTCAATGCATTCAAAGTGTTCAATACAGTTCACATTAATCTGTAGGTGATAATCTATGTCCTTGTGAATACACATAGTATGTTGGCATATTAGTCTAATGGTTCATTAGCATACAGGGTTGTGCATATAACTTGTGAATATTGAATGTTTTCTTCACTATATATGTTCTGCAGTATTTTGCACTTTGTGTTGTATTAATTTAAAAGAAAGGGGATGAAGTATTCTCATGTTTGGCTATAAGCCAATCATATGTCAGAGGCAACGGATTGTCTTTTCCTATTGGCTATATCACCTGTCAGTGTTGGTAATGCAAAGGAAGTAAAGTTTTGGTTGTGTAGCTCTTGCTGAAGAGTAGTTAGTACTCATGCTGTATAGCTGAACAGAGCTTAATAAAAGGCTTCGTGTTCAAGCTGATTACGCGTGCATCCAGAGTCTTGCATCTACACGTTATTATCTTAATGTAAACACGACACGTCTGGCATGTTTTTATTTGGCATTTTTAAAAAATGTATGATTTAATGTAAATATTCATAATTTCAATACGTACATATTGTATTGTCTATATATTTTACTATTATTTTCACTATTTTTACTATTTTCTACTATGGCAAGAACAAAGCAGACCGCCCACAAATGCAACGGTGGTAAGGCGCCCAGGAAGCAGCTGGCCACAAAGACTGCTCGCAAGAGCACTACGGCCACCGGTGGCGTGAAGAAACCTCACTGTTACAGGCCCAGTACTGCGGCTCTGAGAGAGATCCGCCGTTACCAAAAATCCACGGATCTGCGGCAAGCTGCCCTTCTAGCGCCTGGTGCGTGAGATCGCTCAGGATTTCAAGACCTACCTCCGCTTCCAGAGCTCCGCTGTCATGGCCCTGCAGGAAGCCAGCGAGGCTTACTTGGTGGGTCTGTTCGAGGACACGAACCTGATACATTAAGATACATTAAATCTTCTTAATTTAATGTATCTATTCTTTAAGTTTTATTTCAGGGTAACTTCTATAAAGTGACCTTGAGAGTCGTGAAGGGCACTTATAAAGCAATGGGTTGGCAGAGAAATCTGCAAAGATGTTGCTGGAAAAGGCCAAGGCTGACAAAAAGAGAGTCGTGAAGGGCACTTATAAAATGTATTATTATTATTATTACTAACCTAAAGAACACCCCAACTAAAACACCAATGAGGCAGGTCCTAGGTCTCAGGACCCCAGAACAATAACACAAGACATGCTGCTAGGAACTATGTGCTCGAAGAGAACAGTAAATGGAGTGGCATGTTCAGGTTTTTGATTTAAGATGTGCAAAATAAAATGTTTTAGACCCTAAAACAGGAGTATGAGTTATACATCACCACATCATCTGTGCTTCGGGGGGGGCCCCCATCTACACCCCCCCCCCCCATCTGTGCCCATGCTCTCCTCCCTCTTTACCTGAGCTCACACTGATTAACATAAGTTAAGTAGAAACATTTTCTAATGTAATTCTGTGTAGTGTGAAAATTTGTCTGCATGATGGATGAATTAAATATCTTCACTGGGACATATAATGACACATAATAGATGTTGTACTTTTTCTGTAATTTCTAGTACATAATTCCAGGATCAGTTAGGGGTACATGCTATAATGACTGGAGTATTTGTCTTATTTCTCTTCATATCAGATGAAATCTGCTTCTTTGCTGTGAGAAACTGTGTGGCTCTCTGAAATGTGTGATGACTGCACAGAAAGCAATTAAATTAGTTTATTAGTGAATGGAAATTCATTTCGCTTAAGCTCATGGCGTAAGTTCCTGATGGAATTATTCAGACTAAAACCAACTTATTATCAAAATGACACTAATGACCCCTCTCACCACAACTTCCTAATTGCAGGGCAAACGCCCTAACCACCAGGCTATCAGCTGCCCACAAAGGTGGTATGTAGCAGAGGATGGTTACTAACTAAAGTTCATCTCAGTGTCAGATCTGTACAAATTACTGTTATTTTTGTTTTTCTGCTTGCTGGACAAGAACTTTAAATGAACATCCACAATTACTGGGAAGCATTATTAGCATTATCAATGGCTTGTTGATGGTATTAGTCAAATTAGCAAGCCTCATTCATTTATGGCTAATACATTTTTAGAAAAAATGTACAACTTACCTCCAGTTATAAATACCTCCAGTTTTGAAAATTTCAGATTTGTGTTTAAAATTTATAATTGTACTTACATTTATACTTATATCTACTTGTACTCATTTCTTTACTTTCATTGTTTCAGAAAATTCCAGATTTTTTAATTTAAAATCTACTTATTGTTTATAATGTTTGCACAGTCAAAAAGGAGCGGTTCAGGATACATTGCAGTGAATAAAGAATCTTGAGTTACAAAATATGTAGGTTTTCCATGTTGCATTATATCTGAATGATACTAGTATTAGTTTTTACCTCCCTCTTTACCTGAGCTCACAATCCGAAGACTGATCAAAATAAAAAAGTTAATACCTTTTCTAAAGCAATTATGTATAGTGTGAAATTATATACAGACTTCTCAACATATGAAAATTAAAGCAGTGTCCTCATTCATTGTCCACATGTTGGATGAGGGCAGGGTCGGACTGACCATCTGGCGTATCGGGCATTTTCCGGGTGGGCCGATGTGCTATTTGGCAACCGAAGTGCAACTGTTTCTTCATTTATTTATTTATTGGTCTGACCAGCCCATAAGAGTCGTAGATCGGAGGCCCAACTGACATTGGGCTGGTCCAATCAACTCTCTAAACACCACCACCTTTTGCTTTGGTCCCTGTGCCTGTGCCAATTGCTGCCAATTGCTGCCAAAATTACAGACATTTTTGCAGCAGGGCCTTCATGAACTGATGATGGTGGTGGCGACGGCTGTGAACCTGCAGTAAGCTTGACTGCTTTCAGAACACTTAGGCTAAGAGAGTAAAGGAACCTACTAACCACCCTTGGCAAATCTGTGCCATACTAGACAGTTAGTGGTGGTTAATAAACTGTTTGCAAAGTTATGGTGATAACACATCAATAAAACAACTGTTTTATGGCCGTGCTAATTTGTCTTGTTACATTTACAAACGCCAGTGAAATAAGCTATTAATGTATGGGGTGCCGTTTGTAAAAACAGCTTCACAAATTTAGAGGTGTTTTTTTTTCATCATTTAGGGCAATGTTTAGGGCAATGTTCACACAATTTTCACACATTTAGAGCTAAATGTGTTAAAAAAAAAAAACCTGTTACATTTTGGTACATTTTCTTGCTGCGTAATTGTTAAATGTTAAATTTAAATGTTATATCTAAATCTAAATGTTAAATCTTAAATCTAAATGTTAAATCTAAATCTAAATGTTAAATCTAAATCTAAATGTTAAATCTAAATCTAAATGTTTAATCTTAAATCTAAATGTTAAATCTAAATGTTAAATCTAAATCTAAATGTTAACTCTTAAATCTAAATGTTAAATCTAAATCTAAATGTTAAATCTTAAATCTAAATGTTAAATCTAAATATAAATGTTAAATCTTAAATATAAATGTTAAATCTAAATCTAAGTGAGGGGATATCACAGCACGCAGTCCAGCCCCCTGCTAAGTAACAGCCAATTGTAATCATGGGGCGTGGCCATTTAACATTTACATTTAGATTTAACATTTAGATTTAAGATTTAACATTTAGATTTAAGATTTAGGACTAAATGGAGACAGATAATTCGCTGTGGCGACCCCTGAAGGGTAAAGCCGAAAGAGAAAGAAGATTTAGATTTAACATTTAAATTTAACATTTAACTATTACACAGCAAGAAAATGTACCAAAACGTTTTTTTTTTTTTTTAAACACATTTAGCTCTAAATGTGTGAAAATTGTGTGAACATTGCGCTAAATGATGAAAAAAATGACACCTCTAAATTTGTGAAGCTGTTTTTACAAACGGCACCCCATATTAATGTCGCTAGTGTTACCACAAGAAGAATGGCTATTTATAACACATTGTGTACACTTGCTAAAACAATGGACATTTAAGTTAGGTCTTTTATGTCTTCCATGCTGAACTAAATCGTCTTATTGAAAGTGAGAACATTATTTTTAACCACCATTCATCAACATTAACAGTGAGATTAATTATCTATTACTGGTTGTGGGGTGAGTAGAAGGCAACTTTTGCGGCTTGGTGTTAGAGGCAGCTTTTCTGTAGGTATTTATGAACAATATACAGAGATGAAAGACGTCAAAACTTTTTCAAATCGCTCTCTCTCTCTATGTCACACACGCACAGAATGCCCTCTCTTTTTTTCCCCAAGTATTCATTAAAAGATTCAGCTGCAACATTTTTGACTGGGTAAGTTCACAATTTATTGACTAATACTTTGTTGAATACTACCTTTATTGAATACTACTTTGTTGGTATACACATTCATGGGAGCGCAAAGATGGGCGTAATTATATGTGGTGGGCCGTTCTACACCAAAATGCTAGGGCTGTTTTTTGTCCCAGTCCACCCCTAGAAGAGGTGACTGTCTCCACTGTATAATGGCTGTACTTGGACATAGGGTGAGAAAATGATGAGCATAATATATAGTATAATTTCTGTACATATAAACATATTCTTGTTCGTAAGTAAACTGGGGTATATGCTGTTATGATTTAATTATTTGTCTTTTCTTCCTCTTCTGGATTGTCTGCGTAAATACCTAAATAATATTAAGGGTCTTCTCCACCACATATTTCTCTATTAATCACTCTCTCTCTACTTGGATATGTCTGTGTGAAGAAGCTCCAGCGCTGCAGTCCACAGTGAGAATTGTGGAAGGATTCTTTGACCTCCATTCACACAAACTGGTAAATAATAATAGTATTATGAGCTAGCGTACCATTGTTTCAGAGTTGCTGAATAGATAAGGTGTAAACCTGTCTACAACAGATGGCCACCCAACTTCCGGAGCTCAAAGCATTTGAATGGTTTGCGTTGTGCAGACAACAAATGTCAGGAGTACCAATGTCCAACAATAGTTCTCTTGCTCTCAGCAAACATGATTGTTGTGTTAAAACAGACTTTCTTATGTTAAAAGTAAAGTGGCCTCTTATAGTCACACGTGAACACACTAGTGTTCACACTGTAAGCCCGGATAAGTTGAATGAACTTAGAAAATTTGAGGAAACTGGTTGCCCTAAGAAAGTCATGAATAATGAAAACTTGAGTAAATTCTACTTTAATGCTTTAAAGAATGTAATTGTTAGTTTAAGTTCAATACACAAAATATCAAATTGAATTAACTTAAGATAATTGAT
>JBBIGA010047266.1:0-32234 GCA_037576975.1 Alestes dentex
TGTGTGTGTTTGTGTGCTTGTGTGGGTGTGTGTGTGTGTGTGTGTGTGTGTGAGTGTGTGTGTGTGTGTGTGTGTGTGTGTGTGTGTGCCTGTGTGAGTGTGTGTGAGAGAGTGTGTAAGAGAGTGGGAGTGTGTTTTTGAGAGGTAGAAAGGAGGCGCATTCAGAGAAGAGAGATAAACAGACGCAGGTTGTGTGGAAGATGTGGGTGGAGGAGCAGAGCACTGTCCTGTTCTGATACGGCTCTCACTGTTTCTGTTTCCGTGATAAAACAGCCTCCACACAGCGAGGGCCACGCACTGCCTGTACTCTCCCTTTCACATCTTCATGTTGCTCTTTTATCTCTCCTTTGGGCCCTCTTTGCTCTTTTCTTTCTTTCAGTCATTATTCATTCTTCCTCTCTTTCTTTCTTCTCATTTATTCATTCATTCTTTAATTTTTCTTTACTTAGTTTAGTTAGTCTGTGTGTTTCTTTCTTTTTTCTTCCTTTTGTTTCTGTCTTTCATTTATTAATTCATTCTACATTCTTTCTTTGTTTCTCTGTTCATCTACTCTTTCATTAGTTCTTTCTATCTTACATTCATTTATCCATTCATTCTACATTCTTTCTTGACTCTTTTTTCATTCATTCATTCACTCACTTATTTAATCATTAATTTGTGCTTTCTGTCTTTCTGGTTTTCCTTATTTCTTCCTTTCTTCCTTTATTTTGTCTTTCTTTGTCTTTCATTTATTAATTCGTTCTACATTCTTTCTTTTTTTTTTTTTTTACCTTTTTTTCTTTCTTTTTCCTTTCATTCATTCACCCATGTGCTTTCAGTCTTTCTTTCTTTCTTTATTTATCCCTTCATTCTGTATTCTCTTTCTTTCCTTACATGTTTTTCATTCACTCATTTATTCATTTCTTTCTTTCTTTCTTTCTTTCTTTCTTTCTTTCTTTCTTTCTTTCTACTACCCTCATGTGATTTAACATCCTGGCTCATGGCAGGCCGTCTGCTGGGTCAACCCAGCTTTAGCGAAATTCGGCCCATCCCATCACACAG
This sequence comes from Alestes dentex, assembly GCA_037576975.1. Classification (NCBI taxonomy): domain Eukaryota; kingdom Metazoa; phylum Chordata; class Actinopteri; order Characiformes; family Alestidae; genus Alestes; species Alestes dentex. Next base: position 1,042 of record JBBIGA010047266.1, read on the forward strand.
CTTGGTTAGGCTAATAATAGTGCCCAGCAGTCTGGCACTTTCTTAAACAGCCATTCTCACACTTCATTATTCTCCGCTGTGGCACACTTTTCTTCAGGCTCAGTACTCCTGGAGTCACACATTTGTCTCAACCACTTCTCAACTTGAGGCGTTCTGTTATAACTGTCTTCTGTTTCTCAACTCAACGCTGCAGTTTTTGAACCTCTGGAATGAACTTTCAGCATTTCATGACTATAGATGCAGACATTGTCTCAGAACTACAATCCAGTATACCATCACTGGCCACTTTAGTCATGTTTATTTCTATACCCTGTTATCATACACAAGCGCCATGCAAGGTACTTTACAGGAATAGAATAAAAATATTAAGCATAGAACATAGTAGGAGGTAAAATATAAAAAATGTAAAAAATTATAGAATGCGTCAACCATCAATAAAAGAAACACATCCTCTGTAGCTCCCTCTTGCTGGTGAACAGTTAGAGTCCATCTACTGATGTACAGTATGTGTTAACCATCGTCTAGGCTCTCATAATTGGTCAGTTTATGACCACAGAACCACTCCTGACTTGCTGTTTTGGCTTTGGGGATGCGTATTAAAAACGCTGGAAATTTTGCTGGGGTTACAGATTCCATCAAACCATGGACAATATCATGACCACTACAATGGCACTGCTATGCTGGGATTGGGTCACCACCCAGACGATATGTGGTCAATAATGGTCTTGTGAAACTAAGCAATGATAAATGGTGCAGATGGGGACCAGACAGTAATTGTATATCTTTATATTGGGCCTATCAAAGTGGCCAGTGAGTGAAAGTTCATTGCAGGATTTGTAATAAAGAGCATGGTGAGTTTATTTCAGGGAGCTAGAGAACAACACCTGTCCATGTGATTAGCACTGCTGCTCTAGAGGCCCTAATGAGGGATAAGGTATGCCTTAGAACTCCTTTTGCTGATCCCGGACCAGCCTAAAGCCTGTATTTGTAGAAGGAGGGGGGAAATCCCCAACACAAAGAGAAAGAGTAATCCACAGTTAATGATTCTGGCCTGTTTATTTGCACGGCGTTGAACGGACAGGCATTTGAAGGGAGTTAGCCGTGTGGGAACTGTGCGGAAAACGCTGCGAGAGCAGCCTGTCTTTGTGAGTTATTGGCAACTGCCTGACTGCTTTTGACTCCCTTCAATGCCATGCAGAGGGTGTGAATGTACAGTTATAGAATCCTGTGCTCTCATTCGTCTACTATCTGATGCAGCGTCAGATTACTCGCTCTAATGGAGCGGTCTTAGTTTCAGAAAAACATCCTGGATAAGCGCCTCTGCTCCGGGAATCTTTCAGATTACCAGGCTGAGGTCTGAAAGGCTGCACTGACATCTATAGCCACAACCTCAGTGGAGGTCATAAAATATCCACACCACTTAAGTTTCATAGGCACATGTTGACTCATCGGGCAGTCAAGGAGAAAGTATCTGGGCCATACAGTAGAAGAAAGTATTGTCATTGTTATTGTTCCATTAACTTGATCTGAACGTTAACGTCATTCTGAGTGGGTTTGGTAGGAAATGGTTCATTATAGAGATACATCTAGCTGACTCCATCACACAATCCTACCAGCATTTTCTTCTCTTGGGCTCCCAGTTATGGTTTCCTGAGGTATTGGCAGAGTCTGAACGTATAATCTTTTGATGTTGGAGCATGATTGGCTGACTTAAAATAGTCCCATGCCACTCCAGGTAACACTTGACTTTATGCATAGTGATCTTAAGCGTGAGTGAAGCTGCTCAGCTATGGAAACCCAGTTCATGAAAGTTTCAGTCCACAGTTCTGTTGCTGTAGTGACTGAAAATAGACTACATGCTACATGGTTTAATGGTTTGTTACTGAAATGTTGCTACTTTATGCTTTAATCTAATAACAACAGTGCTTACGGTTGACTGGGGCAGCCCTAGCAGGGTAAAATGTTCACAAACCAACTTGTGGCATCCTAGATATAAAGTCACCAAGCTCTTCAGTATGATCCATTCTACTGCCAGAGTTTGTCTATGGAGACTACTTGGCTACGAACTTGATTTTCTACACCTGTTAGCAATGGGTGTCACTGGAAAACCTGAAATCAATAATAATAAGGCATGTCCTCATCCATCAGGACATATAGTGTAATTTTACGGTTGCGTCAGTTGCCATGAAGTGTTAGATGTACTGTTCACAATGCAGCCCACTCTAAAGCCAGACATGACGTCCATGCACTGCAGGACGGCACTGCCGACTCATACTACCCCTAAGCTTTAACGGCCTTTGCTCCTGTGTGTGTTTCCTGTGTGTATCCCGGTTGCTATAGCAGAGTCTTTGCCAGTATGGATCTGGCAGAATCGAAGGAGCCAGGTCAGAGCTTGCTGAAGTCAGTGATGCTGTGCATGTGTGTGTACCTTACCACTCAGTTGTCATGGTGTCACAGCCTGTGGATGGCAAACACATGGGCAAGTGGTCTTGGGGATTTGATGTATTTATTTATTTAAATGAGACAGTGCTGACTTACTTGCTAATAGCTGCAATGCAAATGTAGCTGAAATGCCCTCCCAAAAAGCTGTGCAGAGAACAATTCACATTCAGTGAAAATAAACAGTCTGAACTCTTGGCACAAGAAAAACAGGCTATTCTTTAACTGAGAATAGACGCCTTCAAACAAAGTGTCTGATTTGGTAACATGGAATCAGTTTTCTGTTTGTTTTACTGATTGTATTCCACATTTTAAGAGAACCAAACCCAGAGTGGTTCTCAGGGCTTCCCAGATGGTCCACATATTTGTTCCATTTTTATGCGCTGTGTGTTGGGTTGAAGCAAAAATTTGGACTGTCCCGGGGTTCCTGAAGTCCGTTGGCCTCAAGGGGCATGGGCGGGTTTTCAGAGGAATGAGAATCAGAATCTGAAAACTTGATTGACACTGGAGAAAATTGCTTATGTTGCAACTGCACAGAGACACAGAGACAACAACAAAATAAAATGTGCAGTCTTAATAAGTCCAATAAAAATTCTGCAGAAAAAAGTAAATATGAAACTATGCTATACAAACAAATACTGTGGTATAACTACTATAGATACGTAACTTACAGTTATGTGAATTACTAGCAACACAAATGTTGGTTCAGAGTGTACAGAGATCAATGGTTTATAAGTAATGTTGACAGAAGTAGTGAAATGTACCTTTTGTTAGGGTCAAATTTCATTGCAATCCAGCAGCAAAGGTTCGTCAAGTTTTCCCAAGTGTGTATAGGATCACATCTGCCTCCTCCATACATTTACCCACCGCTCTTTCTTTCTTTGTTATTCTCTACCCACTATCTTCCCCCATCTCTCTTCCTTTCTTTTCCCCTTAGTTGGCTCAAATTTCTTGGAAGCACCAGCTCCTGAGCCACTCCACATCCAAGTCTCCACTATCCCACCAAAGCTGTTGTATCTGCATTGTCGACCTGTCCTGAGAAAACACACTGAATATGCTGCCACTTGCAGCTTTAGACTGCATTGCAAGCACAGTGGTGGTCTCTCTGGGGTCCATGCAAATGTGACCTTGATTCTTTTTAGGCTGCAGCAGCACTTATTATGATCCAGAATGAGAATGTAGGTCGATGAAACATCCAAAAGCTGCCAGTTCTTCACCCTGTTGCTGTGTTTTCCGCATTAAGTTCCTTATAGCTTGGGTTTGAGTGCACCAGTTTCATTCACGAGTTTTAGAAGCAGCACTTTAAGGCTTTACTTGCATTTTTGGACACCTTTGAATTTTCTCTTTGCTTTTTTTTGTTTCCTCATTTTATTTAATTTACTCGGGATCACTTTGTGTTTTGTGTGCATAATTTTTTGAAGGACTGCAAAAAATGTGTGGGTCTTCTCTTTGCATGATGTGTAGTGGCCATCAGGGGTCAAAGGAATGGAGTGATAGCACAAAAGAATACCACAGGCCTCAGCACTGAGGAGTCTCAAATAACAGCAGTACCGACGGAAGTTGGAAAGCCATGAGCCCCAGCAGGTCCGAACCATGTGCTTCTGATTCCGCTCAAATCACATCCGCACTTCAGAACAGGCCTGACGCTATTACATAGTGATTTCATCTTCCAGATTCAATTTCTCAAATTCCATTCCCGGCTCCCAAAATAGACAGGCCTGTTGGCTGTGTGACATTCTGCTATTTTGCCTTCAAACTATGGCCTGGTGCTGCAGCGTGAAAACGTGGAATTCGAGAAGCTGAGACTGGCAACCGCAAGTATTTTAATTAGATGCCACAGCGCAGAACCCTTTTGACAAAGAATTCCTCAAATGATTTTAATGCAAGATGTGACATTTAGCCCAGAAGTACGTAAAGATCTGCGGAACGGCAAAAAATACCCTGAAATGTTTACGATGTAGGCTGAAATGCCTCTCAATTTTGAACAGCCATCCCTTTGTAAGCAGCATAAGGGGCATGTGTTGTTTACACTAGAAATAGATTCTGCTTCACTCGATGCTCAGTCATGAAGATCACGAGTTGTTTTGTGTCAGAAAAAAAAAACGGAAACTTCAGATGCACTCTAGTCTTTCTTAGTAGCCAAAGGTCTTTTTATTGTTTTTTTTTTTGTTTTTTTGTATTTCAGCCACTTTTTTAGAAAAAATGCACTATTTAATTTGAATCTGTTTCTTTATCTCATTTTGCTTGTGTGAAAGTAATGTCTTTTTGGGTAGTGTTGGGTTTAACATGTCACAAACTAGAGACACCATCCATTCATGATCTAAACCACTTCTCCTTAAATCTTAGAACCTGGAGTATATTAGTAAAATCTGATAAAACAGTCAAAAATCGGAGTTTGCTCTTCTACACACTTGGCTGCTCTCTGGCCCCTTTCTTTGTGTGTTTAGTTATTTAAAGAACCTTTAAATTGGTTCAGTGTAGCACCAAAATGGTTCTACTGTTGTTAAGTTGATTAACCTTTTTAAAGGTTCTTTTAAAAAGGAGGTATGTTTGTATATGATTCTGTAAAGAACCTTTAAAATGGTTCTACATAGCACCAGAATTGGTTTTGTTAAAAGTCAATGAACATTTATAAAGGTTCTTTAATTAGGGAGATTAAAGAACCTTGTATGTGATTCTTTAAAAAACCTTTAAAATGGTTCTGCATAACACCAAAAAGGGCTCTACTGTTGCAGAAAGGAGGCGCTAACTTGCTTAACCTGGCCGTTTTTCTTCTTCTAGTGGAAACAAGAGCATGTGCGTATTTTCATAACTCATCTATTAAAAGACAAAAGATGGCAAGGGGGGGGTAGAGTCAATGGCTCTTAAAATAGACACTTGCAATTGAATATGATAGTTAGATTCCTTAACTAATGGCACTGAAGACCTATGTTAGAGAGTATCGTCACAAAGACAGCATTTGAACCCCTACATTTGAAAGGTATTTTATTATGAGAGTGTTACTCTCCATATATTTTAAAATGATGACCTGTGGTAATTCACCCAAAACCACAAAGGAAAGCAGAACAGGGTTCAAAATATTGTTGATGTTGCTCTTGCTATAAATGGTTTAGCACCTTGGTTGAACTACCACTAAAAGTCCATTATGTTCTATTGTTTTTCTAACACCCTTAACCAAATAAACACCAACCTGCAGCCCCAACAGTGTGAGTATTGTCACTCAGGAACTCCCTCTCCAAAGTCAGGTGGCTCATGTGACCAATTAAGGACAAATGGCACAATCCTGATGGTTCCTTCCGACGCTCCTCTCCAGGCCCTTCCTGTTCCTGTTCCTGTTCTGAAGAGTGGGATCAGTTTACCTCCTTGTTCAGCTATTGCTGTTTTAACATTCACCATTTGACTAATCCAGTACCTTCTGTTATTCATATAGCAGAGGGGTAGGAGTACTAATAGGCTCTAGGAGAGTAAAAATAGTGAGAAAGGTACAAATAGTGTGAACTAACTAATAATAGAGTCTGTTCAAAATTAGCCATAACACACTCCAACTGTCACGAATGGCCATTGTACAAAATGATAATTTGACCCTATGGTGTCTCCATATCTGTTTTCCCTGGTTAGGTGGTCTTGATAATGTGACTCTTCCTTTCTGTTCTATATTCTATTAATAACTACAGTCTTGATGAATGGCAGCAAACTGTGAAAGGACAATTACCCCCTTAAAAAACAAACAAGATACTCATCTGAAAAATGCAAATTCTCAAAATAGCTAAAGGATATCATTAGTGTGTCTCAATAGACCTTCCCTATCCTTTGCTTTTGAGAGGTATTTCCGATCCCTATGAGGTATCTTGATGAATGGTCGTTGTAGACCTGCATAAACTAGAGAATTCCGCTGACTAAATGTATTTTGACACTAGCTCTTATCTTGAAATATGCGGAACCCATCATCAGGGGGTGGAACAATGGCTGTAGTCACCCGTGCCAGTTTGGTGACAGGTTCTTCTGACATTTCCTCTCTTTGCTAATCGCTTCTCCATGTTGTCTTGGAAGTAGAATCCCAGGCTTGTCTGCCATAGGCCTTCGGAAGCATCTGAAAATAGTTAGCGTGTGTTTTTGAGAAAGTCCTGTCACTGGTGAGGCCTCGCCAAGAAGGTCTGGTTGATGCTGGGAAGAATGTGTGTCCGCCACACCAGGCTTTGGTCTCCCAGTGGAGGGTCCGTCCTGGCTGTTTGGGAATTCGACCCGTGTGGGTGGCGAGGAGAGGAAGCCAAGGAGATTGAGGCCCAAACACGACATTGTTCAAAAACATCCCGCAATGCAGGAAGCCCTGACACCACCAGGAAGCAGCCATGTCCTGCTCCAGCAGACACCAATAACAGCAGGAAAATGAGCGTAATGCAAACAACCACACATGCTAACACCCACCCACACGCATATACACCAACATGTACTCATACAAGGTAATGTATTCTCCATTGTTCCACTTTCATCCCTGCGGTATTTAACACTTATTGAATGAACAGTTCCTCATGGCTTCAGTGTATCCGGCAGGGCTTGGCTTCTGGAGTGTATGAGTGCATTTGTGTGCTAATCAAACTATAAGTGGTGTGTGTCTGTGTGCACTCTGGGGGGGTGGGGTGGGGGTAATCTAACTATGAGTGCTGAGTGATGGTCTTGGTCACTTCCTGATGAACAATGGAGCAGTCAAAGGAAGGCATGAAGACACAGTCATGCTTGTTCATGTCATTTGAGCTACTTTTCAACACAATGCTAATGAACTTCACTGTTTCTCATTAAAACTGCAGGCTCATTATTCAGTTAATTCTAGGACTTTTTATTCAGTTAATCTTAATGCTTTTGGGGTGACTAATGCTGAAAAATGAATCTTTATCTGGGTGGGGGTCCCCATTTTCTGCGCAACACTGTTGTCTCAAATTCTACCCACTAGCTAGGACTCCCCAAATCGCATGATACCACCAACACTGGGAGGGTTAAGCCAAGCACATACTTCCGCAGAGTCATGTGAAGCTTTTCAAACAACCACTATTGCAATATAATTGGACAGCATAATTCACTTGGAGGTGAACACGAACTGCCAGCTCTGTTACTTTGCCTAGCAGATGCTTATGCTGACTCGTATCGCATGAGTCCTAGACGGAGAGGGAGGGCCATCCTACCCACCAGGAAGAGCAGAGCCAGTTGTGCCCATATGTTTAAGGTTGTTTGTGTTTTGCTGTTTTAGAAGTTGCAAGAACTTCCATGGTACAGCAAAATCCATGTCATGAGACACCAAAGCAGCATTAGTGTACTGATATACTGGTATGCGTATGTGTCTCTGTTACATAATTAAACTATAAACATCGAAAAAACGTTTTGTGTCAGCCAACCAAATTGACTAATCTGGAATAATCCAGATTACATCAATGAATTACTTAATTTTGTGCTTGTTTTATGCATATTCACAGTTGAATTGGAACCTAAGACTGTAAGGTCACAATCTTTCCCGTGACCTACTATAGATGTTTTTGTCAAAAACAACCCTCTTAAAACACAATGAAGCTTCCCAATGAAAGGCCCATTCAGACAAGCCCATATAGGAGTTTGTTTTCTTTGGCTAGCAAAACCTTGCCAACTCCAAGATCCGAGCTTTGTTTGGTTGGTTGATTCCTTTAGCTGCAGAGTGCTCCATTGTAAGGCAGGTGCCCTTGGGACAGAGGCCACGTCCTGCACGGAAATTTCCCCTTTTCTGCTCCCAATTACAGCTAGCACAATGCTAGGAAACCCGATCCTAAAGTGTTCACGTGGTCCTGTTAATGCCCCCCGAATAAAAGAACACCACTCCAGTCATGTGGGGCCTTGGTTGGGGCATCAATCCTACCATACCTACCATTAAATCAGAAGAAATGGTAGGTATGGGCAGGAAGCGCTCTGTAAAAGTCTTGATTAGCCGGAAAGAATTTGCATGGGCTGTTCAGAGCTGACCTTCATCAAAACAACCGGCTAAAGGGTGAGAGGTTGGGAACATGCTGTAAGTGAGGAGTATTATGTAGTGGGTGTGTTATTTGCTGTTTGTGCTTGGGAACTGGAGCCAGGGCTAAAACTGACTTTGCTCACGTTCTCCTACTGCTAAAACAACGCTCTGGGGAGGAGGGAGCTTGTTAGCAAACATGGTGTAGAGCAAACAGCTCCCTATCTGCTCATGCAGGCTCGTGGCAGTAATGTGGATACTGATCTCCTTCTTTATATGAATTACCCTCAGTGGCCACTTTATTGAAAACCCCTTCATCTTGCTGGTGTACAGTTAGAGACTGTAGCCCACCTGTTCATGCACAGTTTGTGTTAGCCATCCTCTGGACCTTCAGCAGTTCAGCTCAGAAGATACTCTGATGTGGTAGTGTGCGTTGCACTTGTATGAGAGTATCAGGCACAGTGGTGTTCCTGGGATTTTTACACACGTGTTTTACTGCTAGGCTGGTCCACCACCCACTACCATGTCAAAGTCTCCTCTGAGCTAAGAGAGGTACCGGTCAGGGGTGGTCCTGTGGTCAGAAAATAACCAGTGAGGCAGGGGATAGAGGGGGGCTGATAAAGGAACAGGAACAGATGTGCTACAGCCTATAATTATACATGTACAGTGGAGCAATGCGTTCAGTGGAGATCATAAATTGTACAATAAGTATAAAGATGGATGGATGGATGTATATAATTTTTCCAGAGCTGTATATGTACAGGGGATCCTCAAGTTACGACACAGATCCGTTCCTTCGACAGTGATGTAAACCGAATTTTTCTGTAAGTCGAAATGCACCTTAGCCTAAGTCACTTACCTATCCAAACACAGTTGTAAAATCATAAAAACAAAACGAAGCCACAGAAATAGGAAAAGGAAAACTCCCTCAGCGATGTAAACTTGAAACATCAAAGTGAGCGTTGTAAACACGAAACATCGTATGTTGAGACCCCCTGTATTTATATATATATATAAATTATACAGTGGGGGAAGTAGTTATTTGATCCCCTACTGAATTTTTGCTGACTCACAAAAAAAGAACTGTCTCTAATTTTTGAGGTAGTTTCATTTTTATAGACAAAGACAGAATATCAACCAAAAATCAAGAAAAAAACATGTTACATAAAAGTTATAAATTCATTTGCATGTCATTGAGTGAAATAAGTATTTGATCCCCTACAACCCAGCCAGACTTCTGGCTCCCACAGACTAGCTGTGTGTCCATGTTGCACACAGATTACAATCAATCTATCAATTACAGACACTCCTGATCTTAATTCGTTATGTGTATTAAGCACACCTGTCCACAGAATCAGTTTCTTCCATTCCAACCTCTCCACCACCATGGGCAAGACCAAAAAGCTGTCAAAGGATGCCAGGGACCAGATTGTAGACCTGCACGAGGCTGGAATGGGTTACAAGACCGTCAGCAAGAAGCTTGGTGAGAAGGTGAAAACTATATAATCATTTATATTCAGTTGCCCTCAATCTGGAGCTCCATGCAGTATCTTGCCTCATGGAGTGGGGACGATCATGAGAAAAGTGAGGGATCAGACCAGAACTACACGGGAGGAGCTTGTTAATGATCTGAAGGCAGTTTTATACACAATAACTCCTCGCTTTTACGCGGATCAGGAGTCGCGGAATCAGTCTAATGCGGATTTTTTCTGAGAACCTAACTGATAATTGTATCTGGAAATCCCCACAATAGCGCAGAAACTGCAAATGTTCTCCGCATTTTTTTTTTACGCATTTTAGCTCTAAATTATTACGAAAAATATAATTTACTAATTTTGCAACATAAATATTAACATACATTCAGCTACATTTCCATATAAAATAAAACTGTACACACAACAGAACACAAAGAAAGCGTGTCTTGGGATGGTTAAATACTGCTGTACTTAGAGGCGGGAGGTTTGAAAGTAGCCAATCTGAGAACAGCATGTATTTCTCCTTGCTGCTGATTGGCTGCTGCAGTTTGATGCGCCTGTCGCAGCAGCAGTGCAGAATTTCCTCAGTGGAGTGTCTCGAGTGTTTATCTTGTTGTTTGTTTTTTAGCCCAGTATTTTTATTACTGTAAATGAAATTAAAAGAGGCTGTTGAACTCAGTCGCTGTCCAGTGTCTGCTTTAACCGGCGGGTCACTACAATACGACTCCTCCTGAAGCGCCGGAATAAGATGCGCTGCTTGATGAACAGTAAATTATTGAACAGTAAAAAATATTGGTGATTATGTGTACATTTTACTGTATATTTATTGCTAAAAATTACATTAATTTATTACTGTATTTGCCTGCTTATACCAAAGAAAACGACATTACAATACAGTCTATACAGGGGTAACATCGGTATTTACATTCTCGCACTGCAGGAGTTCAGTGTAAATTGTACACTATGGATATGGGTGTACCTTTACATTTTCTTCAAGGGTAATTTAAGCTGAGATTAAAATGAAATTTTGGGAGCATATTTGGGGGCATATTTAGGTTTTATACTATAAAAATAGGCATTTTAGGCATTTTTTTAAATCACAACACAACAACGCGGTTTTTCACTATACGCGGGTGCTTTTGGAACGTAACCCCTGCGAAAAGCAGGGGGTTACTGTATATGTTTTATCTTTAACTGGTGCAAATATTGAACTGAACAGCTTTGCTGTAGTTTTTAAGAACTGCTGACAATATTTCTCCTAATTTCCAAATAAAAAAAATGTTCTTTACAACATCATTTTAAAGGAAATGACCATACATCAAAATAAGAGAAATGATGCAGTGTTTAGTGAACTTGAATAATTCAAAGAAAACAAATCTCTTGTTCACTCTTAAACAAAATGGCAATAATTACCTGTGACGAACTTCTAGTAGTGTTTTGCCATCCAACTGGTCACATTGCAAGAAGAGAGTGTTGATTAAAGCAGTGGTTTTTATACTTTTCCTTATCAAATATGATTTTATTTGGGTGATCACCACTCAGCACCACATAAAGCAGAATGAGGTGCTTGTGTTGGAATTAAACAGACACTGGTATGGAATGGTTATCATATCATTTAAAAATAAATTGCAGAGGTCTCTTATTTTTTTTCTGGAGCTGTATATATAGGTAGCCTAGTGGTTAGGGCATTCGTCCTGCAATCAGGAAGTTGTGGGTTCGATTCCCAAGACTGCTAAGTACCTCTAAGGTACTGTCCCCACACACTGCTCCCTGGGCACTGTGTTCCTGGCTGACCGCTGCTTCACTGGGTGAATGGGTTAAATGCAGAGGAAGAATTTCGTGCTGTTCACACTGTGTGCAGTGGTGTGTTCATGCATGACAGAATGGTCACTTTCATATAGATGATTACAGACAGTCAGATCTTTAGGGAGCTACATCAGATGGTCTATATACATTTTACTCACATGTATGTGTATGTTAGAGGGTATATTTCTGAACGTTCTTTATTTCCAGCTCAGATGTTTGTAAACAGTGTGAGCAGCCCTGACCCTTTATTGATCTCCCAGACAGAGTTTTCTTCAGCGTCTGTGTGTTTTGCTGTTGGCCGGGGCTGTTTTTACTGTCTGTGTTGAATGACCTGTCTCCGCAGGCCTCAGAGTCAGAGGAGACTCGTTTCAGTGGACAGCGTCAGGATTTCGCACCGGGGCCCCCCTTGCGGTCAATTCGGGGGGTGGGGGGAGTGCTGATGGGATTCCGTGCTGGGGCCCCCCTTGCGGTCGGGGCCCTACATGGATGTGTAGTTCGCGTATGCTTAAGAGTGGCCCTGCTTAAAGTACAGTAACAGTACCGGCGTTCTGCACGGCATCTGAAACGGCACCGCTAGCTAACATGGCTAATGCTAGCACTGCAGAGAGTCGTTCAGTCCAGATGACGCCACTTTGTGTTTACACTTAAACTTACCAGAACATTCAAGGTATCAGCCTTTGTTTTGTTTAGTTTAATTGTCATGTTGACTGTTAATGTTACAGAGAACTTTAATAAAAGTTGTGTTGGACCCCTGTGTTCCTCCGCTGTGTGTGTGTGTGAGACGTCATCAAACGACTTATCGACTCGACTTGTCGTCCTGAAAAAAATCTTGTTATTAATGCCCTAATCAGCTTGTTCTCATACTCTCTCTCTCTCGTTCCTCATGTTTTTTGTCCCTTTTCTATCTCTCTCATTTCTTCCTCCATATCTCACCCATTTCTGCCCTTTCTTTTTTCTTTCTTCCTCTTTCACTCAGTTTTGTTCCTCTCTCTATCATTCTCTCTCTCTGTCTCATTCCCTCTTTCCGTCTCTCTCTCACTCACTGTTTTTCTCTCCATTCTCTTTCTTTCTAGCACTCTATCATTCCTGCCGCTGTTGGACAAATTCATTTTTCTCTCTCTCATTTCTCATGCTTTTTGTCTTTCTGCCTCTCCTTTTCTCTCTCTTTCACTTACTTTTGCTCACCCAACCTCTTTTCCCTCTTTCATTCAGTCTTGTTTCTGTCTCTGTCACTTCTCTCTCTTTTCTCTTTTTATCTCTCTCTTGCTGTCTCTTCCTTCTTTCTCTTTCTCTCTCTCTCTCTCTCTCTTTCTCTCTCTCTGTAGCTTTCCCACCTACCTCTAACTCTCTCTCTGTTTCCTCTCTTTCTTTATCATCACTTCTTTCACGCTGCACCAGGCTGCCTCTGAGTGTGTGTGTGTGTCTATATTTAGCCGAGGTCTGTTGAACAGACGGTGTCCGTGCTGTGTGATGTAGATGGTGTATATGTGGTACACAGGCAGAACAAAGCTTTATTGACTAGAGTGGGCATGAATGAGTACTTCACAGCCTTCCATGTAATTTCACACAATGCTGATTATAGCAGAGCTGCCTTATCTGTGTGTTTTTGCAGAATGCATGCATCAAGCTAAATTCCAAGCATTTGGCATGCTGTCATATGAACAATATGAAGTGTGCACAGCAAAACAAACATCAGCAGCCAACAGACAGTTCAGTTTAGCTGCAAAAAGAGTATCAGTTTGTTTGAAAGCTAATTGCTTTTGCCACACTACAATTGTACACACCCGCAGAGTATACAGCATCAGTGGCCAGGCCATCAAATGTGCTTGACTTCTGTTGATTCTCAGAGTAGTGTCAGGTCCATTATTATATCTGCATAAGTCATTCGCAACAACTGACATAAACCAATACAAACCAGTACAAACCTTAATTAAAGTTTACTGGCATTACTTTACTCAAACCCTACAACATAGTTTTGACGTATCAAATGTCATGTGTTGTCATTAGTTGTTATAACAGTATAACAGATGTTATGTGCTGCCATGAGTTGTTTTTGCAGATTATAACAATTGTCACGTGCTTTTATGAGTTGTTATAGCAGATTATAATAAATGTCATGTGCTGTTAGGAGTTGTTATAGCAGATTATAATATGTCATGTGCTGTTATGAGTTGTTATAGCAGATTATAACAGCTGTTGTGTGCTGTTATGATATTTATAGCAGAATATAACATGTCATGTGCTGTTATGGGTTGTTATAGCAGATTATAACAGATGTCATATGCTGTCATTGGCTGTTAAGGCAGATTATAACAGATGTTATGTGCTGTTATGATTTTAACAGCAGATTATAACAGATGCCATGTGTTGTCATTAGTTGTTATAGCAGATTATAACAGCTGTTGTGTGCTGTTATGATTTTATAGCAGATTATAACAGATGTCATGTGCAGGTCATTGGCTGTAAAAGCAGATTATAACAGATGTTATGTGCTGTTATGTTTCTTAATTATAGCAGATTATAACAGTTGTTTGCCTTTATGCTTTAAAGCTGTTAAGGTGGCACTGTCACTAAAATGTTACAAATATTTAAGTGTTATATTGTTTACCTCTAATTAAACCTACTTCTTCCTTAACCCTGTTAAACTCAACGTCTTTCCGGTGATTACTTTTAACTGTCCCCATAGTGGAATTGCTATCATGTTTTCTATCACTGTATAAAAGACGTTCCATGCTCCCTTTATCGTTGGATGTGCTGCTATGGTTTCTAAGCAGTATTTCTATTTCAGCCTAAAGAGATTCCTATTATTTTTCAAATAACCCAGTGGCCAAAATTCATCCACCCAGTTATTTTTTGAGCTGCTTATCCTAACCAGGGTTTCACGGTTGCCCATTCCAGCACTCCTAGGGTGAAAATGAATATGCATACTGGCAAGGTTGGCAGTCCATTTCAGTGATTGGAAATCAACTTCAATTTATTTAATTGATGCAACAAAATATAATACTTTTCCCCGTAACTCTGCGATCGGGTTCACTTGGACACTGGCAACTCTCTGTGAAATATTGTGAATACATTGTACAGCTGAAGAAACAGCAAGATTACAATTTATGCCTGTTATGAAAATGGGTTGCAAGTCACCAAAGCAAATATGCATATTTTTGTAAACCAGGCATCTACAAATTATTGCTGGGAGCACAATGCCTGTACCACTGCCCATCGGTTAAAACTGGTCAGGTAAAAAGTGCAACTGTCTCTCTTGGACAGTTTTTGGCTGAAATCTGCAGACGACCCCACATGTTGAAATGATGAGTCACACCGGTGGGATGCGTGTTTTAAATTAGCCCTCTATAACAGTTTGACCTCACAGCTCATGGACGGTTTACATTTTTCTGAGCTCGTAAGTGACCTGTTTCAGGAAATGCAAGTAAATAGTTGCATTTCTGCTGACCACAGAATGCTCTCACCGAGCAGCTGGACGTCATTAAAGAAGCTTGTCCCAGCCTGCCGCTGAGAGCTTTATTGCAGGATAACCCTCTGTCTTAATGCACTTCCTCTCATGATGTCTTTTGAGTATATGTGAGAAAGAGCCAGAGATGTGGAGACAAATACAGAGAGAGAGAGAGAGAGAGAGAGAAAAGGAGACTGGAATGTGAGAGAGGACTGTACTTCAGTGTTGCTGTGACCTAGCTGTCCGGTAGGTTAAAGATGCAATAAACAAACAGTTTGAGTGTTTAGTTCAAGACTGTTATCAAGGCCAAAAGGCATTGCTGAGTGCTGACTATAAAATGACGTTCGTGTACACTTAGCTTACATTAAAGTCCCCTCAGCAGTAAAAGGGCGGGCACTGAATGATTCAAATCTATGCTGTGACTAGATTTTTGAGCAGCTTTATGATATGCAGACTAAACCGTGCAAATATCTGACTTCTTTTCCATGGATGCACACTCATGTGTTGTAATGCAGTGTTAATATGAACTGGTTTAATTGTGTATATAGTCTGTATCATTCACACTATCCAATCAAGTTGGCTGGACACAAAGGGCAATTTTACCAATGATGTAAAGATGAAAACAAAGTAATCTAGAGGGGGTTTGATGTAATATGGTTGCTTCATCATAGAGGAACATACCAGTTCCTTTAAAATGGCGGGAAAAGGAACCAGGCGGGACAATGTCTTCAATGTAAATGTAGCCATTTTAGCTGGAGGGGGTCTGCTTTGTGTGAAGGGCAGCTTCTTCACTCTATCACTTGTTGATTCCCTCTGTGCCTCTGCGTCCCTGCTATGCTAATCAACGATCGTTAACACCTTCCGAATCAATGGATTTGATGTGGATGCCTGGCATTGTTAACCGTCTTGACCTCTAAGTTTCAGTGTGTGCTGGATGAGGATGGAATAAAATCGGGATGAGTTTGAATAATATCATTTCACTGCCAAAATGCAAGCTAAAATCACATGAACCTTTATAGATCTTTCTTAAGGCTCATTGATATTATTTTACTCAAACGCTCCAACATAACTTTGACATAAGTCATGACATCAAACGTTATGCCACCTCTCCTGAGAATTACTGTGATAATGTTATGTGACTTGTGATTGTGACATGACAGTATTACATTACTAGACATAATTTGTCATGGCAACTCATGACTGCATATGATGCCTGTCATGACATGTTTATTACAGTATTAGCATTTTGTTGTCATTTTTGACAATATTTTATATTATCTATGCAATTATTGCTTAAACAATTTCCTCCGGGATCAGTAAAGTTTTCTAATTTATTAAAAGAGTGGGAAATCATAGAGCAGGGGTGTCAAACTCCGGTCCTGGAGGGCCGGTGTCCAGCACAGTTTGATGGTTCTCCTCCTTAAACACATTCACTAAACCTGACAATTAACTGGTGAGGTGAACCGGGTGTTTCTAAGCAGGGAAATCACCAAAACATGGTGGTCCACGGCCCTCCAGGACTGGTGTTCGACAAACCTGTCATAGAGAATAGCTTGCATTAAAGAGATTTAAGCCAAAACCTTCTCGAAACTGTGTCTCAAGCAATGAATTCATGACCATTTGATGTGGTATCATGCTGTGAGGGAGTTTTTAGAAGCATGAAACTCTTCAGATGTCTAGTTCCATTCATATCAAAATTAATTCTGAATTGTACTTTAATACCTTTTCAAGATTACAAAAGTGTACATGTTCACCCTGTGGTGTGGAGGTACCCTGTCACCTTTGGGTGGTCTAACAGTACATTGCAAAATTTTTGCAGATGGTCTGGATTTAGGAATAATGTTTCATGGTAGAAAGAAAAGTGGATCAGATTGGGTGACTGGGAGAAAAAAATGGAGCGAAGTTCAGGATAGCCTTAGACTTCCCTGTCCAGCACCCGAGGAGCGGTTCCCCTGGGCTTGCTTCGGTGCCCTGGTTCTCATGTTCCAGTTCTAAGATTAGCTGCTATATTTTATTGCCAGTTTTTGGCCGTTTTGACCTCCTGTGGGATTATGAACAGAGTTCTCAGGTTTCTGTTGTTCTGGAGGACAGATTGTCTCCTGCTGCTGTGGTTACAGTAAAACAGCTGAACTGTCCCTCTTAAAGGGCTGCAAAAGGCTTGGGATGGACGGATGCAGCCCGTGACCCACTGACAGCTGCAGAGCGGAGGTGAATGCAGATGAATGGAGGAGTCTGGGAGCAGTGTGATGTGGGAATACAGAGTCAGAATAGGGTGGACAGTAGTGTGAACTGTCAAACCATCTCCTTGTCCCAAGAGAAGAGTTCATTTGCAAGCTTACTTCTTGTGAGAGTCTTGCCTCAAATTGAACTCCAGCTGGATTTCTCTTTGAGGAATCTCATCAGAAACTTCAGTGGAGATCCCAGAGTCCACACTGTGCTCCGAAAGCACTTCCAGTGCTCTTGATTTCACTCTAAGGACTCTAAAAGAACACTTTGCACTCGTGTCGACCCAACCTCGAAGCGCTCCTGGGACTGTCTGTCCAGTTACAGGAGTAACGGCACTGTTATGTATTTTGTTTCAACAGCTAAGTGCTTCCCGACACGGACTGACACATTGGGCACTCCGTGTGTGTTTGTGCGCTGAACTGATGCTAGCAGTCATCTCTGTTTGCTCACTGACGAGTTGGGCATTGCTCGCTGCCCTAAAAACTCGAGCATTTTAGAACACTTCGTACGGGGCCTAGACCTGCGACGTAATTTTATAGGGTGTTTAGGAGGGCCTGACAGGCCACGTTTCCAGAACTGAACTGAGAACTGGAATACTGTTGTCACCATCATTCTTACCTCATGGCCCTAGATCCTGCAAAAGTGCTTGGAATATTTATTTATGCATAGGCTGTTATCCAGAGTGACTTCCAGTTTAACATTTTCTCCCCAATATTCCATTTTCTGACACAGAAAAAAAAAAAAACATCTTTAAAATGATGTATTAGTGTGCTCCAATATCAACTGGACTTTAAAATAAAATTTATAAACCCAGTTTCATTCTTAAAACCTCACATTTTAGACCTACTTATGTGCAATATAGAGAAAAACATAGCAAGTATAAAATAGTCATCAAGTCAGTATAAATGTATCATCTACCATACAAACATTATAACAGATTTATAACAGAGAAACAAGTAAAAAAAAAAAAAAAGTAAAATTTTAAAATACATTATTTTGTCCTACATCATTTTGTCTGATGCCTTTTGGTGAAGTTATGACACAGAAAATAAGTTGCAGAATCCCTTCTTCAAAATGATGTAAAGTATTACTCTGGCAACTCAAATCCATTATTAATCGGACATGAAAACCCTAAAAACCTCACTTAGAAATCCAGTTTCTTAAAACCTCACTTTTAAACATATGTACATGGAATATAGAGAAAAAATTAACATGAACAAAGTGTGCATAAAAACTACAATTTAAAAGTCATCACTGCTGTATAAAAGATTTATTTAGAAAAACACAAACCAGGCATAGTATTTTTAATGAAGTGTTTATTGTCCTACCTCAGTTTGTCTAGTGTTTGGTGATATTATAAGGATTTCCTCTACCATCTGAAATGAGTTTCTGACACAAAGTTTTCAACCAGTCAAATCAAACTGTAGCTTAGGTTGTCAGCTAAACTGGGCAGCCTTCAGATTTAAAATTATTGATTGGTTGGCTATAAGTCATCGATATTTGAATGAGATGGCTGGAAAGGGTTAATAATGTTACAGTTGGTGAATATAGGGTGAGGAGGTGTCTTGCCCAAGGTAGACTGTGGTAGTTTTACAAAGTCCGCATCATCCACGATCCCACACCAGTCACTGCAGCAGCTTGATCTTCACCTTCAAGTTCCTTAAAACATTCAGAATCAGAATCAGGAAACTTTATTTATCCTGGAGGAAGTTGCTTATGTTACGACTGCACAGACCCACAGAGACACAAAGACAAGAGCAATATAAAATATCATATAAAATAAAAGCAAAGAATATACTAAATGCACTATACTGTGTACAAAATGCTGTGATAAGAGAGATAGATATAAATACTATAGAGCAGTTTACTAGTCAACACAAATTTGACTACCGTTTTGACCTGGGGTCTGCATTGTATCTTCACAACCTTATCCTACTTTGAGGTTTAAATGCTTTCGTTTCATCTGAAGTTTCATTTGAAAAGCCAACCTTCAGCCCCGACACTGCTAGCGTTAGCATTTAGCACTGTGGGCTAAACTGGTCTGGGCTATGCTAATGCTTCGATCTCCACTTAACACGGGCTAGAAATCCATAAAATGTTTTTATTTAAAACATTAGCTCAGTATCTGTAAAGTTTTATTTGACAAATAATAAATATTAACGATCATAGCTAAAATGAGCTGATTCCGCATGTCTGCACAGGTCACTGTTTTGCACAACAGGCAGGTCTTGCGTCTGGATAAGAAGACAAAGCCTGAGGTTGCATAGACCATCAGCAGTATGTGGAGGCAAATATTTGTTAAACTGTCCGTGCCAAGAACAGCTACTTATTGTTCAGCCACAGTATGAAAAGGCCATGTATGGCCATATTATTCTCCAGACCTCAGGTCAGAAAAGGGTGTCTGTGCACCCCATACAATGGGTCATTGTTTATCAACTTGGTTTCCCCTGCCCCCTCACAGAGACACCAGAGCGTGATTTTTATATATTGTCAGTGCGTGGTGAATTCGTACTTCATTTGTTTGGTCCTTTCAGTTTTGGAAAATAGAAAAATTACTTTTTTACAGAAAATCAGAGCATAATTTCCTGAAAATATACAAATACAAGCACACACACACACAGTACCCGGAACACCCACCCCCCACTCTCCTGCTCCGGACTTTTGGGCAGACAGATTACAGCCTGCTGACCCCCCTTAACAACGCCCCCCCTGCACCCCCCACCCTCTTCCTCCATGGTGTGATCTAGCCAATCAGAAGCATTTGTGGAAAGGAAGGTAACACGACTCCAAGGTCCAAGCCTGAGGCTTTAGTCTTGGGCACGCTTTGGGCCAATAGCAGCAGTCCACAAATTCTCACACACTCATAGGGGGCCATTTCTCATACACACACAAACTTTGAGACTATGCTCTGGGCTTGGTGTTGAGGATTAGACTGGCTGGGGTCACGTACACACACACACACACACACACACACACAGACACACACACAGGTACACACTCTCTTACAAACACCCTCTAGGTCTAGGCCCATTGTTGGCTGCTGAGGATTAAGCAGGGTGGTAGACTACAGACTCTGGCTGTTGCCTGAATGTTCTCCTTCTCCAATGCTGGGCTACATGGATGATGCCCACTGTTCTCCTTTTCTACTTCCTGCAGCTCAGCGCTGGTTCCGAATGCAGCTGTGACGTGAGTCCCGACGGCACCAAGAAGAAGAAGTCCAAGAACCTGTAAGTCCATTACCACTTTCTTAGCTGTCTCTCCTGCCACTATCTTGTTCCTCAGTTCTCCTGCTCGTAAGGGAATGTGATTCTTCTCTCTCCAGAGAATGCTTTACTTTTAAGAACGGGTTTTGAGATGGTTTTGGTTTCTGCTTGGATCCAGAAGAGATTAAATGTAGCAATCAAATGTGGCGATTACAACACTGCCTAGAAGTCCATCAGAGTTCCTGAGTGATTTGCTGGTTTCTACCATTATCTGATGTACTCTTTATCAGGCCATGAAGGAGCTTAGTATCTGTTGGACTGAAGCGCCACTACCATGAATTGAAAACTTGAGAGTTTAGTCTTCTCTCCTATTTGATTTGGACGGAAGTGTATCAGCAAGGTGTTTTCTTTACAAAGAACATGTAATACGGAGATCTTTGATGTCTTATCGGACCATGGGATCTAATTCCCATGAATCCCCCCAAGTTCTTGTGAACAGCAGGATATCAGCACTGGTTCTTAGATATAATTTACAGATTTTTATAGTAATAATACGAGTTATCAGGAAAGCTGATCAGTGCTTCTGAGTTATTGGACATGGAAAACATTACTCTAACTGTAGTTGGAGATGAGATGATTTCAGCAACAGTTTACATTTGGGAGATGGTGGGTAAATTCACACTTGTAGGACAAAGTGGTTTGATTTATTTTCACTCTGAACATTCTTTTATCAAGAACTGTCCTGTCAGGACAAAACCTTGTATCTCCACCTTTTGGTCATTTTTTATTTTTGAACATAATCTGAAACGGCCAACTGTAATTTATAGCATGTAGCAATTCTGTGATGAACAGACAAATAGAAATGCTCCAAAATAACATATTGTTCCACTGACCCACACTGAAAGCTAAGAACATTTTTTTCCCCTTCCCTTGTGAAGTCACTCTTTTTGGAGATGCTCTCTTGGAATGCTAGCTCGAAACTGATTTATTTTTTAAATTTTTTTCAAACCTGGCTTGTGAACGGTCTACAGAACTTGCTGAAGTAATAAATCAGTGTGAGTGTGTGTGCGTGTGCGTGTGTGTGTGTGCGTGTGTGTGTGTGTGTGTGTGTATAAGTTCTCACTACTCAGTACTGAGCATTGCCAAAGGCCTTATCAGTGTGAGGAGCTGAGCTGATCACATACAGCTGATCTTCACCTCTCTCCCAGAGGTGTGAAGAGCCTGGAAGGGGGTCTGCTTTGTGTTGAGGATGCTTTCATCACTCCATCATTTGTCGATTCACTCTGCACCTTGCCATGCTATTCAAAGTTTGCACATTAACACCTCCAAATCAGTGGATTCAGCAGGGATGCCTGGCCTTGGCAAGCTTCCTGACATCTCAGTTTCAGTGTGTGCTGTCAGGCTGGATAAGTTCCAATAAAATCAATGTACTGCCAAATTGTTAGAGGATTATTCAGAAATATGACCAGAAATATGACCATAAAAGCCCCTTTTCTTTATAAAACCAAACTCTCATTATCACATATTAGCGAGATTACAGACAAATCCATAAGTAATAATAAACAGAATATGTTTCAAACAAAATATTTTGTATTTCATTATTAAAACATGTATATTTTACAACATATAGTATTTTGCTATTGTTTATTATTACCACAACACATAGACAGCCACTTACACTTATAGGCCAAAGTTTGAACGTCACTGGTCAAATGACATGTTTTGTAGATGTTCTAAGTGATGCTGCGTTCATGAATTGTCAAAACTTGGGAAATTACAAGCTCCGATTCAGAAAATAAATTATTTGGATGCATAGTTGATTTACCTGACTTGACATCATAACAACTATAATCATCCTCCTCTGCTGGATCTGGTAAATACTAGAAATGCTAATTTGCATCATTAATGTATTACTGAGAACGTTTGTGATAATTAATATAAACATGATTGATTACTGTAATACAAATGAACAAAAATCCTTTCAAAGACAACAACAAAGTGCTTTCTGAGTGAATGATGTAAATGCACATTTTTCCAGGGTTGGACGTTCCCAAGTTTCACTCTCGTCTTGAATGCTACAAATTTAGGCACTTAAAATAGTCGGTTGACATATTGGAGAAAGTATAAAATAAAAAATAAAATCTACTGTCCTGTAACTTTTATTATTATTTTTTATGCAGTTTTTTTATGATAATTTCAAATTATTTTGTAAAAAGAGGGGAACTGGACTAATACTTTTTGGATCACTGGATCATTTTTACTCTGTGAAGCTCATTATCCGTTTTAAAGACCTCAAACAAGCAATTACTACAAGCCGGATATGAATTGGACGCACTTTTTTTTCATTTTATGAACATGTCACTGTTCTTCAGAGCTGATCTTTGCCATCTCCACCATCATTCTCCCGGTGAGATGGAGCAGTAGTCCAGAAGATGATGAAGCCTTTGAAAAAAAGAGGTCATGTGACTGAGACAGACAGATACAGTACTGTGCAAAAGTGTTAGACACCTGCTAAAGCAATATTTAAAAACTATTTTTTTAACCTTCATATTACTAAATATACTAAAACAAAAAAAAGTACAAATAACATCATTCAGTATATCAGTGTGTTCCTTGTGGAAGTCCAGTATTACTTGTAATTTCCATCAGAAACCTGGTTTGACTCAATCAGTCCTTCATTAAATTAAATCAGGAGCTGCTGATGGAGTTTCACAAATCCAAGCAACAGCTGGAGGAACCGAGGAGGAACCTGGAGCTGAACCTATGTTCTCCTCACCAGCTCATAAAATATCAACTACTTTTTACAAACAAACAAATTTTGTAGAATAGACTTTAGCCAACGAGAGCCAGTAAAGGAACGAGCTAACGGGAGCAGTGGCCTGCGAGGATGTCGCACCTGGAAAAGACCCAAATGGATCACATGTATTTCATTGTGATTGAGACAATGGTGTCACACGAGTACTGTACTACCATACACACATTCACACACAGGCCTGCAGCTGCGAGCACTGTGTTGTTTCAGCTGTCGCTGGGAGGTAGCTGCAGGTGTGTGTGTGTGTGTGTGTGTGTGTGTAGTATCCGTAGCCTCTGCCCTCCAGTCCTGACTAGTCATCACCGCAGAGTCCAGAGCTTTTACTTTGAATTTATACACACACACATACACACACACACACACACACACACACCTAACCTGAATAAATCACTTCATATGAAGGCCGGAATGTTTAATTTTTTTTTGCACATTTCATTAACATGTCACCAAACAAAGCTCGAAATGCAGAATGTTTATACATTTCAGGGGAATTGTTCACATTTGAACTGAATTACATTGAAATGAACACGATGTCCTACTCACCCCAGATGTAGTCTATCGGGCAAGACAACAAACACTAGAAGTCAATAGTCTGTTCTGTAGACATGTCTGTGTTCCTCTCTCAGCCCACTCTAACTGCCTGGAGTCCTTCATTAAGATCCTTCATTTAAGTGAAGTATAAAAAAAAAACAAATTAGTAATTTAGGTCAAAACATTTTAAAGGGATTCTACTGATTTCACTCATACGTAAATGATTAAGATAGCTCAAAATAGCAAAAGGCTGTCTGAACAAACAAATGAATGAATGAGTGAGTGAATGTATGTTTTGCATGTATGTGTGTATGTTTGGTGTGAAAAGTTGGAAGAGTCGGACCAGGCGTCTCAAGCGTTTAGTGCCTTTAAAAGCTCCTTCACAGAAAGTTATTACATAGCCATATAACATGGTTATGAATATGTTGCCTGATGGTCTTATGACAATTTTGAAGTAATGTTTCATACTAAGACTTCTACCACTACTTCATTATTTTGAACATTAAATACAAGAGCTCAGACACGAGTACAGTCACTAGTGGGTTTGGACAGTAAATAAAATGGTTTTATTTGTATTGCAGATTTAATGACGCCTGGTTCCATTCACCAGCACTGTGAAAAAATCTTGGTAAAGTTCTCTCCAGTTAACCTTTTCATATGAAACCCTTCTCGACAGTTCAGTTGTGCATTAATTTGGAAAAATCAGTGGAATTCCCCTTTATTTGCCCCAAATGGAATCAGCTAAAGCTCCAAATTGTTATTTTATGTGACATCAGTGTTGGTTCACAGCTACCCCAGCGCTAGATCCGCACCTCTGTGTGCTACAATGCTTAATGTGGCTACAGGTCCTTGAGGACAGCTGTGTTGAGCACAGTGACGTGAACAGTGTGTCACGCTGAGTAATGTGTTGGGAGGGGTGGAGTGACATTGTACAAATATTTTCTTGGTTTAATCACAGGATCATGATTGATTCATGCATCATCACTCACTCAGTTTGTGATAGTGTCATTATCCCTGCTTTGTAATGTCTTGAACTCATGCCTGATGTTTGGCACAAGTCCAGACATGCTCTCACCCAGCAGACCCAGTGTTAGGGCGGCCATTTGCAGGTCTTCTGTAGTGTTTTCACACCTCCTGTGTATTTGGGTCTCATTCAGCATCCCAGTGAAAATATAATAAGACTGAAGGGTAAATCTGGATTTTAATAGTGCTGGGATCAATGTGTGATACATATAAATGTGTGATATAGATATATACATACATACTGACAAACGGTGTTGGGCCAGAGTGCCTCTAGAAGCCGCCTCCCATTCACACTTGTTGATTCGGTTTTGGCAGTTCTTTCCCCAGACGTTGTAAAGCCAACCACCAACACTGGAGTGTTATGTTCATTGGAGAATAAACGGATGGTGCTGTTTGAGCTTTAACATTTAGATGTAACTGTATATATATAAGTATTTGAAAAATAATTTCAAAATCAAAAGAATTTTACAGTAATAGACTAGTGAAAAATGTTTTTGCCTCTAATAACAGTGTTTTTATTCCCAAATTTCTAACCAACCAACACCATGTCTGCTGCTCTGTAGCTGTTTCACTAGTTGATGTGCAGACTTGATCACATGCACTACTTGTGAAAACACCCTTAGAAAGACATTTTACTGAGTTTTACTGAGACATCAGCTTTATACACACTGAGAAAATAAATGTATTAAATGTCCTTGATTCAAATGTGTGCATCTACTTCCACATTAGTTCATCATATTACATCTATGTGATTCTGTCTTTCAGTTGACTCACTTTTGGCTCACTCCCCTTGTTCGCTAATAAATTCAGAAAGGCATTTGCCTGTGCTAGATTAACCTTTTCCATCTGACAGACAAGTAGAAACAGTACAGCACATCGGTTCTATTCTAAAACGTCTGTATTGAATCCAGATGTGGCTTGTTGTCATAATGTTAGCTGACACCTCTCATTCGTTGCCATCACGTTGTAATAAGGTCAGGTGTGATAACGGTTGCATTTGCGTGTTTATTCCAGAGTGGAGGGTGCTTTATCTTTAAAGTGTGTTTTATCTTTCTTGTAAATGTCTCCTCTGGGGCAGGTGTAGGCATCACCGGTGCTGACTGAACTTTAACTGTTACTGTTGTTGGAGTTTAGACGATACTGTGCGTTTTAGGCCAAGAACACACTGACCTAACGTTTTTCCAAAAAAATCCCCAAAAAACAACACAAACAGTGTTGGTCTAGTGTGTCATGACTGTTGGGAAGCCTCTAGAAGCAGCCCCCTTCCCACTGACACTTGTTAATGCAGTTCTGTCCGTCCTTTTCCCGGACATTTTAAAACCAACTACCAACACTAGAGTGTTATGTTCATTGGAGAGTGAAGGATGGTGTATCTTTAACCCTTAGATGTGACAATGTTACTGAAGCACCTATATATACAGCCATGGAAAAAAATAAGAGAACACATCTTTTTTTTTTTTTTCAGTTTTTTACTTTTGCAATTTGTGGATGTGTCTGTGTAAAATGTGCATGTCACTATTGTTTTATACACTATTGACCACACTTGATTCAAAATTCCAAACAAAAAAATGTTTGGAGACAATTTAATTTATTTTACCTTGGAAATGTTAAAGTACACAACACTCTTACATTATTTTATAATTGCAACAATTAAAATAGTGATGTTAAGGGCATTGTGTGTGCATGTGTGACTCTGTTTCATCCCGTCAAAAACTGAATCAGGAGTGAAGCTGCAGGAATACAGCACATATAAAAGCTGCTCTACAAACACTACTACACTCACAACACATATGGAGGCATTTGTTATTATTTACCCAGCTCACACTGCAATAGTTCATAAAAGAATAGCAACCTGTGCATTTTACACACACACACACACACACACACACACACACACACACTGCTGTAAATTGTACAAACAGTGAACAGAAAAAAAGGGAAACAAGATCTCTTTTTTTTTTTTCATGGCTGTATATATTAGTATGGAGTTGGTCCCCCATTTGCATCCATAACACCTTCCACTGTTGGAGTGTACCCATTCATTCTGTAGAGAGGTCAGGCACTGATGTTGGACAAGAAGGCCAGGCTTGCAATCTTCGTTCCAGTTCATCCCAAAGGTGTTGGATGGGGTTGAGGTCAGGACTCTGTGTGGCCAGTCAAGTTCTTCCACACTGAACTCATCCAGCCATGTTTTTAAGGAGCTCGCTTTGTGCACTGGGTTACAGTCATGCTGGAACAGAAAAGGTTCTTCCACAAACTGGGTCCACAAAGTTAGAAGCAATGAGCTGTCCAAAATGTCTTGGTTTGCTGAAGCATTAAGATTGCCCTTGACTGGAAGTAAATGGCCACCTGAATTCAATAATTAAAAGGTGTGTCCTAATACTTTGGTCCATATAGTCTACAGTTGGGCTCATAAGTTTACATACCCTGGCAGAATTTATGATTTCTTAACCATTTTTCAGAGAAAATGAACGATAACACAAAAACTTTTCTTTCACTCATGGTTAGTGGTTGGCTGAAGTCATTTATTGTCAAACAACTGTGTTTACACTTTTTAAATCATAATCACAACACAAACAACCCAAATGACCTTGATAAAAAGTTTACATACCCCAGTATCACCCCCTGTGCTTCCTGTAGTGTATTATGGTCTGTCAGAAGGATAACTTCGGTCAAATAAACGTTATAGAACCGTTTCGTCTTTTACGTTGCATCAGTGCTTTTTCATAGCTGAAGTGAATGAGGACTCATCAGTGCATCAGTGTTGTGCACCAGATACTGCAGCCCTGAAGCTGCCTTTTAAATGCTAATTTTGTTGGAAGTTTTCTTTACCTCAAGGCTAAAAGCTTTGATAGTAAAGCAGAGAGGAGCTCGGGCCCGGGTTAGGGCTTTGGCAGTGTGTTGGATAAGCCCAGGGATGGGGAGCAGGCAGCACTGCCTCTCAGCACTGTGCTAGGATTAGACGGAGTCTGGCTGTGCTCACTCAAGCAGAACCTCCAACCAGAACTGGCGTTCAGTCAGCCTGTAGAAGTGTATAACCTTTTTAAAAAGCAAAAGAGCCAAAGCACACTTTCAAATGACAACTGCATGGTAATAACAGGATTGGACAGTAACCCCTTATCATATTATTATTTTTTTAAATCTCCTGCTCCATATTATGCCTAAAATTAACAAAGTACTGTAGTGCTTTTGGTAACTGGCTGCTGGTGTATTGTGTCATTTGTGTTGAACCTCAAAAAAGCAGTTTTTATTGTGATTGTGTATCATAGAGTCGTACTGGAGTATTTTTTGAAATACTCCAGTAGATTATCTTTGTAACCTTTCGTTAACCTTTCCGGTGAAAGTCAGTGGATTACCAACAGCATTATGTTTAGGATTAAGTTCAGGATTAGGGTTAGAATTAAGTTTAATATTAACATTAGGATTAAGATTAGAATGTTTTATATTCAAGTTCAGTGTCATTAAACAGATCTCGTAACCATCAAAATAGTTGCGACACGAAAAATGCAGGTCATTTCATGTGTCCACGTATCAACGGGTACATTGTAGTTTATTTGAACATATTTTTTGTACAGAATTTTAATACTTAGTTTTAGCCTATAATTTTACATTTTTTGTAACTATATTGTACAGTCTCACAGATGTTTCAGGGGCACATTGTATAACTGTTCATGTGACAAGTAAAGAATCTTGAATCTTACGTGTAGCAAATATGTTAATAATCAGAGCAATTAGAGCTCTATTATCACGATTGCAGTCCAAACAAGTGGCAACAGGACAGCTTACCTTGCTGTGGTAGTGCAACCCAGCCACTGTTTACAGCTGGAAGAATACTGTGGGCAGAAAGGTGTGTGAAGAAGGCAAGAAAAGACAGAAATACTGGTCCTACCTTCATTACACCTTCCAATAGGCTCTACACAAGAAGCCTCTGAACGTCACTACACTGTAATTGAGTAATCGAGTCAACCTGGCGTGACCCATTTCAGTCAGCACACCGAGTGTGCCGCTCTTTCTCTGGCGTGGTTCGTGTGAATGGGCACAGCATGATGCTCTCGGAGCCCATTCTCCGAACTCAGCGGGGTCTCTCTCTTGTGCTGTGCCCACTCTGATTAGCTGTTCTGCACACACTGTGCTGACCTCGGTTGACCCAGGGCTAAGAGGCATGCTGTAGGACTGTGGCCATGCAGTTTTTCCTGCACCATGCTGACCCTATCAATCATGGCCATCCATTCAGACTTTGGCTTGTTATGGAACAGTGTTTTCTGTAGGCCATTTCAGTCTATTGTTCTTGTGATAATTCTCACACAGTGAAAGGACCAGGGCATTGAGTCTATCAATAAGCTGGGCTTCCGAGTCGTGCAAGTGTCCTGTTGACAGGAGATCATGGGATCAATCCCTGGTGATGCCACAGCCATCCGTAACCAGGGATGCTAAAGAGTATCATTGTCCTCACTCACCCCACATCACTCAGCATGATGCCAGCCAGCATGAAGACTGATGTTGATGAAAACTGTGATGATGCTTCATGAACCTTGGTGGAAGCACATGTTAACCGTTCATCTCTTATGGCGCTTTTCCACTGGTACAAGGACTATGCCGTGATGCAAACATATGTTTTTCCATTACAAATAAAGGATACTCAAGCCATACCTGAGCTGCTCAGCGGCAGGGCCAAAAGGGGGCAGCAGCCGAGCTTTTGATTGATTGAAATGTTATCATGACAACAGACAGACTTGGAAACAGGCTGTTTTTTTTGTTTTTGTGATTTTTTTGCCATGTGCAACCCCCCCCCCCCCCCCCACAAAAAAACAAAAAAAACAAAAAAAACAACGGAGATGTAAACCGTAATAAGTACAAGCATTACTATTTTTTTAGGCTGAGGGTAACTTTTAGTGAGAGTTTTCTAAAGCGAAGGTGTACCAGGACACCGCTAACAAGTTAGCTGGATTAGGTTTTCATCGCACAGCTAAAAGATTCTGGAAAAAAAAAAAATTTAAAACTCCATCCAGACTATAACAAAAGACAACAATAACAGAAGTGGCTATGACACAAAAACATTCTGCTGGTACAACTCCATGGTTACAGTTTTGAGAACTAGTGGGTGAATACGACCATGATAAATTTGGTGAAAAAATTTCCTTCAGCAATCAGCCTCAGACTGTTATGTTTGCTTGCGTTTGATGTTAAAATGGAGCAAAAACCGACCTACACAAAAGGGGTGTACTTGCCAGCTAACACACTATGATATCTAAAATTCTTCACATTATGATAATAAAATTCTTATTAATTGCCATCACGTTTGTGGTGAACATACACATTTTGTTTCTCCAGAATATCCTGTCCTCTGTTTGGGTTTTCAGGCTTCTTAATAGCTTGTTTATGATCCCCTGATTGTCTCCACCCACCATGTTGTTGGTCATCCTCTTTTACCTTCCACTGTTCCACGCATAACTGTTCTGTTTTTCCATTGAATCAGTTCAATATAAGAGCTTCAGTTTGGTTTTATGGGCTTCGAGTGAGAGGTGAGACTCACTTTAGTCAAGGATCCAATTATTTTCCTTGTGATCCAAAAGACTCTTTGCCAAGTTAAGTCTTTGCCAGTACAATACAGTACAGTCAGCAAGTTCAAGGGCATCAATTTTTTTCTCTCCTGCTTTTTTTTTGTCCAGCTTCCACATCCAGTCTAAGCAGTCCTGATCTTTGTTTGTACATCTTGACATCTTCATCCTTCATTCTGCTGAGTGCCAAACTGTGTCATATTTCCTGACCTCTGGATTCTTTGTTGTTAATAATTTATCCTAGTAAGTAAATGGTGTAACCACTTCTGCATTTTCACCATCAGTGATAAACTTACTGGTCTTTCCTGTTGTGCCATTCCACCCATTCTGAATTCTTCTTCCAGTTTAGCTTCTGTTATTGCATGTATATAAGTATGCACGTTAAACAAGAATGGTGATAAAGGGTGGCCTTGTCTGACTCTTTCGCTGATGTGGAACAGGTTTGTTTGTTCATTTTCTGTGATGACTGTGGCTTGCTGATCAGTGTAGAGGTTCCTCATACGGTCAGATGCTGTGGTCTACTAATTTTCGGAGAAAATACCATAATTTTTTTTCACATTTAAACATATTGCTGCAGTGGGTGAAACACATGTTGACTTCCTTTTTGAATTCATTTTCCTCTTGCTTTTATTTGCTTTATTAACATATAATGAATAGAAGTATTAATGAAAACAAAAAGGGATAAAACTGAGTGGAAAAATGTT